>JARHVA010011801.1:0-15000 GCA_037957365.1 Torreya grandis | reverse complement strand
ATAAATATCTAAAAATATAAAACTACTTGATTATTTAGATTACATAATGTATATTAAAAATCACATAAAAGTAAATGTTACACACACACACACACACACACACACAGATATATAAAATGAGGAACCTAAAGGATAGGGATTACATAAATAGATATAACATCATTCGTATCAAAGTATCCTTAGTAGTTTTTGAATATGTTATGTGATGGTTATGTGTTGGTCTGGATATATAAAAATTATGAAAATAAAGTACACCTACTTAAATGTTTAGACAACTATATTATATGTATTATTCTTATCAATATATCAGACACATCTTAGAAGACTAAGCTATTATATAATGGTTCAAACATGTGCAACTACATATGTAGATTCCTTTTTTTGTTTAATATCCTTTGATACTATGCAGATAACATTGTATCCCTTTTCCCTTTTCTAAAACCTAAAATTTCACTCTTGATCAAGGAAACTTATAAATTTGGGCTACTTGACTGGGTTGGAATGATCTCCAAAATTTCATATTATCTATTTGAGTGTAGTCTACATTACCAATACTCCAATGAGTGTTCAACCCACATTTAGTTCTTTTGGTTATGTGTGTATGTCACATAATGTGATTGTAAGTTATAAGTGCTATGATGCAGGAGCATCTACATACAACCTCAGGAAAGACGTTGGGATGCAAGCCATGATTGAATTCAAATTCAATTATTATATTTTCCCTCCAAAATGTTATCTAAGGAGGAGTAATTGTAATTAATAAAAGTAAAAAGATTGGAAAAGGTAAAAAGTAAATTGTTGGCGCTGTTGAGGGAATAATGGAGGAGTGGTTGAAATATTTTCAACCTTGGTAAATTGTTACAAATTAAAAACTGTATTTTTGTTTTGCCTTCAGCCCAAGTTGGGTGTAGAAGTTAGAGAGGAGTTTTTTAAAAAAACAAAATATAGCCAAGAAGAAAACTAATTCAAGAAGAGGATCTCCCGGTGGCATGAGAGGTACGTAGAAGAAAAACAAAGAGAGAAATATATTATGGTTTTACCTGCCTGGGACAGAGCAGATGTAGAAGTGAGCAAAGCCTATCAGACAAAGGCACAACATGGAAGTCACCTGAGAAAGTGTCACGAAGTGCTGGGATTAAATGCAAACTGTTGGTAAAGCAGTCGATCCCTGCAAACATGGGAGATGCCAATCCTGATAGATGTTTGAAAGGGAAAGTGAATTTCAGAAGAAGGTTGCAGAGACAAGTGGCGATTCTGGATCCAATGTCAAGCGTCTTGAGGAAGAAACACAAATCAAAATTAATATGTTGAGAAGTGAAGCAGCTAAAGTTTCTCCTGAGGTGGTCGCTATGCTTATGAAGTATGTCACTACCGTGAGGAATTGAAGCACATGGATCTGGTGGCTCCTTGGCCAGCAATCTGACATCCTGTTATGCAAATATCAGTTCTGGAGTTCTTGTTCTTCTAGTCTAAATTATCATCTTGTGCCTGATAGGCAGACTACCAAAAGATTGCTCTATGGCTTAAAATATATCTGATAATCGGGAATATAGACTACCCTCTATACCTTGCAGTGCAGTATGTAGAATCAATATTATTTTATTCTCTAATTTTCAATTTCGAGACTATAATATTGTTTGATATTTGAGAGAAAATATGTAACTTTGATTCCATTACATGTTTCCTTTCTGTATTTGTTATTCATTTCTCGGATTGTTTGGGACAAATCTCCAAAGGGTGTTTTCACAATTACACCAAGAAAATCTGATGTCTGGTCGCTTTACAGCTAATGGAATTGGTTCCTTACACCCAGTGGTTTAGATATTCTCTCTCTTTCTGATTGCGTGCATATCAACATCCACATCCCAATGGGGAATTGTCTTCTTCAAGGTGGCAGAAGCAGAAGCAGCGTGAGTATCACAACAGAAAGAGAACTATGAATTTAATATGTATACTCTGAAGATGGACACCGGTGGTTTGGTGCTGTTAAGAAAGGAAATGGCTAGTGGCAGTGGTTGCGGTCATTGAAAAGAAATCAAGTCTGTTCCTTGTAATTGTGATTACAAGTCAAGTAGAGATTGCAACTTTTCATGACAGCGGTCTCTTAAGAGGAATCTTGAGGGACTCAACTTGAAATGAGATAACTCCTGCATTTGCTGAAGACCCTGGTTTGGCCTTTCTGTTTAGGACCAATATCGACAAGTACCTTACAAGTACGATTTTATGAATTCTGTTAAATGCATTTCTGAGCCATGTTAAATAGTAGAATATGGTGATGTGAAGACTGGTAATTCTCTGTTGACTTTTGGATGTGTCAAATTGATCTTGTGCGAGATCGATATAAAATTGAAATTGTTTAAAATCAGGCTGTCTAAATCTGTTTGTACACCGAGTATTGGACAGAATAGGAGACCATGAATAGAATGGTTGATTTGATGATACTCAATGGGAAACTAGTGTAGATTATGTTAAAATTGAGTCCCTGTTTGCACCCTGATGACAGCATTGCATCATTTTGTGAAAAGACCAGTCTAGGGACAGCGCACCAATTCGGTATCAGTCAGACAGAACAAGCTTCCATCATGCTATATCGCCCAAGCCTTATTTAATAAGCATGCAAATAAATCAAACTTTTGAAAACTTGAAATTTGTAGAATTCAACAAGCTAAGTGGCATGTGCTACTTCTTTTGTAAAATTAATCAATGAGTGTTTGAACTTTAATCCATTTAATGTATTTTCAGATATAAGGTTCTCAATTTTGAATAAATAAACTATTGGGACATAAGATCTGACAAATAAATATTAAAGTTATAAAGGAATAGCCCTTAAGGGAAACATGACCTAATCATATTTGTAAAACAAACATGGACATTTCAAAAGTTTCTGAATGGCTATGTTAGATGAACATATCGATAAATTTCAAAGCTTTCTTGAAGATATATAAAAATCACATTTGTAGAACAAGCCTACGGATCCCTATGAGAAAGCAAATAAATCTAAAGAGAGAAAAACATAGAATAATGTAAAGGACAAGATAAAACTAAAATAAATCAGTACTCAGTTCCCTACTCACAAAGATATAGATACATATAACATTAAAAAACAACCCCCCAAAAAAAGCAACACACATACATATAACATTTTACGTACACACGTTTATATATGATACCCATATATATAATATATATACGTATGTATATATATGTATGTGTGGTATATGTATCTATTCTATATGTAATAGACACACATGTATATACATACCTTGTTAGCATAGCATTTAAATTTAGTGTTACATTATTTTTAGGTTTAACGGAATCTGTTATGCGAAGTTTGATTTAGATAATTGGTTCCTCCCTTCACGCTGGATAGTTACCATGTTTTTGGTAACTCATGATGTATATATCCTGTTGCGATTTCATGTTTAATTCAATTGAAGTTCTGTTCGCACTCAAGTTTGGTATCAGAGCCAAAATTCCACAATGGAGTGCAATATTGTGCGTTGAGTTTTGAAGGGGTATCTCTAAAGTCATGGATGCCTCTTGTAGTGAGAGATTTTTGATTAAATTCTGTGTTGTCAATTTCAGATCTGAGCGTGCCACTGATATCTACGTGCATTTGCTGATATGCTGCATATTGATCGACAACTTTCTAGGAGTCTTTTGAGTCGCTGTATTCACTCAAAATAAAAAATTAAAAAAAACCTGTTTTCCAACCCAGGCCAACCGCAGTCATAGCCGAAGGAGAAGAAGTAATTGTTTCACCCAATTTTGGGCATGATTCCTCAAACAATATGCTCTCGTCCAGCTTGTTACAGCGTCGAGGACATTAGAATCATTGGAGCGTCAACACATCTGCTGGCTTGGGCTCACGGTTTTTGCATCAAATTTGGTTTTTGCAAAGGTTTCGGTGCATCGATTGTGATCAGACTTGACATTGCATCAAGACTTCTGATATCTTCCGGTTCGCAATCACTGTGTACCTGTCTTGTCACATTTCAGCAATCGAATTTGGCAGACACAGCTTTGTTTCGGTTCAGATTTCTGTTCTCTTCTCCGCATCTTCTGCGTGCGGTGATCCTTTTGGTCCTAATATTCATGTACATGTTGACCATTCCAAAGCCCTGTAAATTGATTCGACGTTAGATAGTCTGTAGATTAGGTGTCTTCAATCACGGCATCAAATGTTGCCAACCATGCATCGAGTTCCAGATAGGTGGAGTTTGCTATATTGCCCGTACATGTTAAGGTTTCATTAAAGAACTTTGTGCGTCAATTATTAGTAATAGGTTTATTTTTATGGTAATAATACTCAATAATACTCTTTTAGATAGAAAAAACCAGGGTCTTTTCTTGTCAAAAGTTTCCAATTTAGTTTTTGAGTCAATTTAGAAAGTAAGTAATATTTAACTATATATTATTTTTTTTGTTAAAATAATTTTTTAATTAGTTGTAAATGTCAAATGTCAATCTTTTTAAGGGTAAAAAATTCATCAAAAATCTACTCATTATTATTAAAAGTTTATTTTATGATAATAATGTTTTTAAAGTGGTCATGTATGTGTCAGTATCAAAAGTCTATAAAATGTTAAGTTAGTCAAATAAAGTGTAAGGATGCACTATCACTTGTATGTGACGTTTTAATGTCGATTGTGTTAGTATTAAAGGGGATACCTCATTTCAGTCAAAACGACATGTAATTAAGCTTCTCGACATGATCGGTTGAGTAAGTAGTTTCATCTACTGAAGGCCGGATGATACACATAGGCTGGAGGATAAATGTTGTCCTCTCGTGAGTCACCTACAATAGGGTCACATCATTGTTATGGTGACATTTTTCAGTCTATTTTATGTTGTGTGTGTTTTAATTATGCAGTGTGGTTTTCAATCTTTATTTCCTAGTTTGGTACATCTTGATGAAGAACATTGTGGGGAGGAAAGTCTCTAAAGTAGTACATGGTTCTTGGAAAAGGGTATGTGAAAATCCGATAAACCATCGAAGTGATTGAGACCACCTGCCACCTCCAAGTTCATGATCAACCTATAGTAGAAAATAGTATAGGTTTTTGGTAATTCTAAAAACCACTGAAGGTATTAAGTAGAGAGATGTACAGTGGTCACTTTCAAGTTAGTGGTGTAATCCTACAAGGAAAACCCAAGGTGACACCAAAACCATGAAGCCACAAAGATGGCATACCACCTCAGAAAGTGAGCAGGCTACAAGGAGATTGTATATCTTTTTAAAGTGTTTGAAATAAGGGGGGTCAACTATCAGGGATATGATGTTTCCAAAAATAATGTAATAAAGGGGGAAATGTTAGCATAGTGTTTAAATTTAGTGTTACATTATTTTTAGGTTTAACATAATCTGTTATGTGTAGTCTGATTTAGATAATTGATTCCTCCCTTCACGCTAGATAGTTACCATATTTTTGGTAGCTTGTGATGTATATATCCTGTTGTGATTTCATGTTTAATTTAATTGAATTTATGTTAGCTCTCATACCCTGATGTAAAACTCTTCACTACATTGGCAACCTAAAAGTTTAACATTAGTTTTTTTGACTGCATCAAAAAATATAAGCTACATTGTTAGAACAATCAATTGCTTTGGTAGCCTAAAATTTTTACATCAGATCTATCGACCACTCCAGTAGTTCATAACCCTAACTATTGAAACCGTTAACTACTCTAGTAGTTAAAAGTTTCATTATCAAAACTATTGCAACTTATGCACTCAACAAAATGTCTTATCCCCCTAGTCATATGGTTTGGTAACATAGAATGGGATTAAATATTGATTCCTACTATTGGGAGATTGACCTTATCACTCAATCCAAAAAAATTCACATACATAATTTTTTTCAAATTTTGTAATTTGGAGATCGCCCTTATCATTTATAAGTTTAAACACATATATTTCAACTTGCTAATCTTTTTTTAGGATCTACACATTAGTGATTTTCTAGTGCCCTATATATTTGATCCTATACAGATTTAGAGAGTTGTATATTATTGTATTTTAACACACACAATTTAGCACATAATTTCTTTTTGCATCATGGACCTGAGTTCAATTCTAATCCTTACTCCATTATACTATCACAAGTGGATAGTCAAAATACAAATCCTCTTGAAGAGTAAAGGTTTACAAAGGATTAATAGGGGTATAAAAACCTTACTAAAACTTCAAGGAAATAATGTACAGTGGTACAACCAAAGTGATGAATTCTATAGTCTACAGTGCTTGCCTATGTCTCACAACTTGCTTTTTAATATTGAATCTTCTATTAATCCAAATCCAGTGTGGACTAGATTGAAAATAATCTTTGGAAATTAGGGCATTATGAGGGGTGATTATATGGATAACAAGCTCCTCATTTTGATTTGAAGAAATATTGATGCAATACAATACTTCTCCACAAATATTAAATTAGTAAGGTTATAGTTAAAACTCCATGGCATTGACAAAAATGATGATCAATTGATTTTTCCATCCTTCCCAGATTAGGTTCTAGCTATTCTATTTTCATATCTACTTTCCACTCCACCAAGTGTGCCCTTGTAAATATAAGAATCATGCCATCCATAGATGACTTTATTTTTAACTTGACTTGGTATCAAGACAAGATCATTCAAATGGGTATATTAAAATCACAAGCCTTGATTATGAGTCATAAAAACTAGAGGACTTATAGTATCAAGTAGAAGAAATAAAATAAGAAGAATCTAGAGAAAAGAAAGGGTTAGAAATATGATGCTAAATCGAAAACATCAATAAAGTCCTCCTCTTTAGATGGGATACCCAAGAAGGAATGCTCTCATGTGTCTACTACAATAAATTTGGGCATTATGAATCTAAATGTATGAATGAGTATATTGACCAACTGACTAAGATGCTTGAGAAGCACAACATCAATGTCCTTGATTATTCCAATAAGAGTTTAATAACACAAGGGTATTTTAAATCCAAAGACAATAATAAGGGTAAAGATGAGGTCAAATCACTTGTTGAAGTTGTGTCCTAGACTTCCACATGGGTTATTCATTCTAGTTCATCATACCATATAGATTCATCACATGACATGTTCTCATCCTTAGAGCCTTTTTTATGCCTTCCATAGTATCGAGTGATGATACTTATGTTAAAGTTAGTGGGATTGAATATATTGAAGTGAATAATGGTTCAATTAATGATGTTCTATGTGTTTCCTTTTTAACTACCAATCTCATATCTATTTATCAGATCGATCATATTGGTTCAAGAAAGAGAGTTGGGTTCACACCAAATTTAATATTTATTATGAAAGTAAACAATGACTCAATTTTTGCATTAGGGAAAGAAGATCACTAGTCACAATTTTATAATTTATCACCTTTTTCCCTTGATTGACCATGTACTACACTAAACATTCATTTAGATGGGGTGAGTAAATTATGGCATGAGATATTTGATGATCTAAACTATCACCACCTAGATAAATTTAGTCAGTATGACATGGTTTCAGGGTTACAACAAGTCAAGTTTTTTGATGGAGTATTCTAGGGTTGCCTACTTGGTAAGCATCCTAAGGAGAAGTATGACAAGGTCAAATCATGGAGATGTCAATAGATATTGACTCTTGTCCATAGTGACATTATTGGTTAATTTTAAAAATGTTCATTTAATAATACTAAATACATGCTTAGTTTCATTGGTGAATATTCAAGGTATACATGGGTGTAAAATTTTATGTAGAAACATGAGGTATTTGATAATTTTTAGGACTTCAAGTCACTTGAATACAAACAATCAGTTTAAAACAATAAGATTTTGTGTATTGACAATGGTGATGATCATGTCAGTAACTATTTTGAACTATTATTCACTTCAAAGGGCATTGAACTACAACATAAATTTCCATATAATCCTAAATACAATGGTGTTGTAGAGTACACCAATAGATCCCTGAAGGAAATGTCCACCTTTATGATACACTCTAAGTCTCTTTCCCCTTACTATTATGTTGAAGCTGTCAATTATGCTTGTTATATTATGAACCGAGTTCCACACAAAGCATTAAAGGTAGCCACTCCTTTTCAAGATTAGAGTAGTGGAAAACCATAATGGATAACTTATGAGTGTTTTTATATTATACTATGGCCCACATTTTGAAGAAGAAATGTAAGGCAATGGAAATTCAGAGTCACCATTAAATCTTCATTGGATATCTTAAGGGTGTTAATAGATATAGGTTTATCCATCCCACCACTCATGATTTGTTCATTAAGAGTAGTGTTAATTTTCAAAAGTGTCCTTTGGATTCCAAACTCAACGCTTGTCCCCTTATTTGGATGCACTAGGATTTTATGGCAATCCTGATGATTTAGATCTACTTGAACAACTTCTTGATGGTCTTGATTCTTCTTATAGTTAATATAATGAGAGTAGTGATGAGGATTCCCCTTATTCTCTGAGAATATATTCATAAGATGAGAAATCTCCTCCTGACTCTCCAAGCAATAGTCCTATTTGGGCTAGACAAATATTGCAAGGTGCTATATAATAGGTTGGAGATTGATCAGATAATAAGTGAATTGATTCACAATTTTGGAACTACCCATATAATTTCTTTACATCTACCTCTTATCCATAGGTATTTCATGAGGCATTAGGTACTCCTGAGTGGGACACTACTATGGAAGAGGAATATGGTTCCTTATTGAGGAAAGATACTTAAGATTATTTGCCACTTCCTAAGGTAATAAAACTTGTTCTTTTTTGTGATTACATTGAACAAAATTTACAATAGATGGATTGATAGATAATTTCAAAGCACATTTCATAGAAAAGGGTTTTCATTAGGTACCTAACATTGATTATAACAAGATGTTTTCCCTAGTTTCTAAAATGAACTCAATCTAACTCACTCTTGTTATTGCTACATCAAATCATAGGGATGTTCATCAAATGGATGTAAATATTCTCTTTATTCATGATGATTTCAAAGAAGAAACATATATGGAGTAACCAAAAGGAATTTTGGAAGATTCCTCCTTAGTTTAAAGACTTTATAAATATATGTATGGTCTCAAACAAGCTCCTTGATCATGGCATGCCAAGATGGAGTTCTTTCTTCTTTCAATTGGATTTACCAGCTGGCACTTTCACCTAAATATCTACATCTTATGGTAAGGTGATTCATTATTGATAATGGTTATCTACATGGATGACCTATTGATCACATCAAGTTATTCATCAACTATCATAGTAATGAAAATTTCTTTATCTAACAGGTTCTTGATGAATTAATTGGGCTTATTTCACTAGTTTATTAGGATTAAAATTTCTCAATCTAAATATAGTATCATTGTTGCATAATCTAATTATGTTCTTGATTTGCTTATATAGTTTAACATCGTTGACTATGAGACATTTCTGAATCCTTTTCTATCTAGTGTAAATCTTGATCTAGTTTTCCATCTTCTTTATTTTATGATACTTCTTTTTGAAAAATAAGTTGTAGTCTCATCTATATTAGGCACATGAGAACTAATATTTCATATACATTGGGCATGGTCTATGACTACATGCATGAACCACATGAGATGCACCAAAAAGAAGCTAAGTGGATTATCCACTAAATTTAGGGTACCAATAATTTCATAAATCACTATGTAGGGGGAATTGACATCAACTTAATTGGTTATACAGATTTAGATTGGGTTGGTGATATTCAAAATCATAAGTCTCATTTAGGTTACAATTTCTATATCAGTTCAAGTCTGATTACTTGGTCACGTAAGACGCATAATGTTATTTCTTTATCTTCTACATAGGAATAATAAATAGGAGCTATTAATATTGCCACTGAGTATATTTATCTTTATCTAGTTCTCATTGAGTTTGGTATCAAGTTTTGACTACCAACAGTCATCTTCTATGACACTCAAAACATAGTCCAGATCTATACAATTTTTTTTCATAAATAGACCAAACATATCGAGATTCACATGATTTTCATTTATGAGCTCATCACTGAAAAATTCATTGATCTTTTATACATCCAGAAAATAGAGCAAATTTATCATATATTAAAAAAACCCTTCACTAAGATCAAGTATTATCATTTACAAGTTCTTCTTGGGGTTCAGGAAACTTTGACATCCTCTTCTAAGGGTAATTTTATTTTACTTGGGTCCTTATTAGGTGTTTGTGTCAAGACCCAATTATAATAACAACCTAAGCTATGCTTACGAGGGGGGGGGGGAAGCGTATTATTGTAGTTTTTTGTTCATTTAATGGTTTTGCCCTACACATGTTTGGATAGCTTATTTATGTGTCTTTCAAGTTCATTTTGAAAGATAATCCCACATTCATGAGGAAGTTAGGACATGTATATCCTTCACCTATATAATGTACCTTCATAAATATTTAA
This sequence comes from Torreya grandis, assembly GCA_037957365.1. Classification (NCBI taxonomy): domain Eukaryota; kingdom Viridiplantae; phylum Streptophyta; class Pinopsida; order Cupressales; family Taxaceae; genus Torreya; species Torreya grandis. The sequence continues at coordinate 4,585 of JARHVA010011801.1, read as the reverse complement.
TGGGTAATGATGCTAATGTTAATATTAAACCTTTTTATTGTTGAGGAACAATATTATTTTGTATTATATTTAATTTCACTACTACATAAGTAATTTATTCATGAATTTAATCACATCTAGTAGATCCTTGATTATGGCCCTATCTAAAAACTTCTTAGTCTATCTCATCAACTATTTTAGTGCCATTCTCTCTTCATAACATAACTCTATGAGTAGCTGGAGTGGAGATTAGTTTATAATCAACCATACTAAATTTATTTAGTATATCCTTTGCATACTTTATTTGAATAAATAATATTTGACATATACTTTGGTGAACCTCTATCCCTATGAAATATTTCATAAGAGATAAAAATTTCATTTTGAATTCTTTCATCATATAAATTTTGAATTTATCCTTCATCTTATAATTACTCCCTATACATAACCAATCATCAACATGCAAAATTACAAAAAATATAGCATTACCTTCTTACTTGTAGTAGATATTACGATCACTCTTGCTTCTTTTGAAGCCATTATACTCAAAATATCCATCAATTTTGGTATACAATGTTCTTGGTGTTTTCTTGAGGCCACATAAGGTTTTATTTAACTTATAGACATGGTATTTTTTACCTTGTACTAAAACCCTTTGTGACTATTGTACATAGACTTCCTCTTCTAATTACACATTCAAATATAAATTTTTAAAATTCATGTGATGTATGATCCATTTATTTTGAGCTAATCATGAAATCACCATTATAATGGTCTCTTGTCTTTCCATTGGTACAAATGTATATGCATAATATATGACATATCTTTGAGTTAAGCCTCTTACAAATAGATGTGCCTTGTGTATTTCAACACTACTATCATTATTTAACATAGTCTTATAGACCATTTTATTGTATGAAGAACTTTTAGCATGTATAATTTTGGTAAGTTCTCAAGTATGAAGTTTATGAATAGAATTCATTTGTTCATGCATTGATTGCATTGTAACATCATTAGTACATAAATATTAAAAATATGATGCTTCATAATCAACTTGGGAAAATAAAACATAATTTACCATCTCTATTTTTGACCTTATTCATGTGTTTAACTTATTTTAACATGATAAATTTCACTCAATATTCTTACCTTTCTTGAATAAGTAGGAGTTTAAGTTGGACTTCCACTTGGAATATAAATAGTAGATGAAGGTTGATTGGAGGACTAGTAAAACTTGGATTTGAAGTACTAGTGGGATGATCATCAATAATATCATCATAATTATCACCATTCCTAACACATTAAGTCTTATTAATATGGTGTATATGTTATTTTATGATTATATATCACCTTAGTATTTTACACCTGGAAAAATCAAAAATTGGTTGTTAATCTTAGTTCTCTACCTTTCATGCTTCTGCAAGTCTTACATTTAATCTATCTTTATGTCCCTTGGCCTTTATATCTTAGTATAAATGGTATTATATGGATGACTTGGTTCTTCTATCTTTCCCACAATGCTTGAAATGTACTTAGTTTCCATCTTTACAAGTTCTGAAACTATACCTGCTCCCATGTTCTTTAAGCACTAACGTTTGTGATAGATAGTAGCATCGACACTATTGTCCAATCCTGATACAAATGTTTAGTGCCTTAAATCTATTTTATTTATAAATGAAATGTGTTGTAATGGTCTACCTAAGTTCTTTAATAATATTTATTATTCTATATGGATTGGTATAAATACAAGATCAACCCTCATTCATTCCTCACATAAAAAACACCAAGGAGACCAAGGCAAATTATCAAAATCAATATATCAATCATTAAAATAGTCAAAAATTCCCCATTTCCATATGAGTCATAGGTCCAAAAAATCTACATGTATGAAATAATAAAGTAGTAGCCCAAGATCCTGATTTGCCTAGTTATAAACTATGTCACTTTTATACTTGATTTGCAATTATTACATGATTCACACATAATATAAGATGTAGGAGATATTTACATTAATATAAGGCCCTCTTCATAGTATTGGTTATATATTACACACCATATGATAGTGGGTTCATTATGGTTATCATGACACCATGTTCCCACTAACTCATTTTTACACTAGGTTAAATTAAATATGGAAATCTATAGTTTTCCCATTTCACAAGGAACGATAGTCCATGACATAGATATAAATGAACTAGATTAAATGAGAAGCCAAAAATAAAATCATCTAGGTGGCCAAATCCAATTTGACTAGATATTATTTATAGGACACTAGCATTGAACCCATACGCTAGGGTCAACATAACTATCCCAGGCTAACATACTGTCTAGAAAGCCAGAGGTGTCAGATCTAGAATGATATGACCATTATATAATTTATTTCTCACTTGGTTCCAACATGTTTTAAATGTATAACTAAATTAGAAATATAAAAATCAAATTTCATCAATTCTTTATCATTTATATATCTATCATAGTTGTACATTCCATATTTAGACTATCTCATCATAATAAATTTAGTATATATTTATATTTGAATTTAACATCTAATTGGCCTAGTATATATATATAATTATCACCCTTATGCCATTTAATTTCCATATACCCATTTAATCAGTCCAAACAACACCAATCTATATGTTATTTTAATGTTAAACATTTGGTGAACCTGATCTTTGAAAATCTAGGATAAATTAGGGTTTTTTGTTTGATGTAATTTTTTATAAATTTAATTTTTTTACATTTTTTATGTAACTAAAAATTTTAGTCAAAAAAACAAATTTAAAATTAAAGATAAGGAGGTATTGATTACTCATATCAATAATAACAAAGGCTTAATAGAAGTATTTTTATATGTTACAAGAGATGAAATAATGAAACATGATAAAACTAATGTTGCCTCACATAGTAATGGTAAGTCCTTAGAAGGTAGTAGAACTCAACCCAAAATTATAAATCCACCTATATCTATTGGGGTCATGGATTACATATTTAAACCTTTATTCGTTGAAACTACTATTGATACATCTATTAAAAAAATACCCATTTTTAAAAGAAAAATACATCGTTCAATGCCTATTACTACTCAAAACATGTTTTCATCCCCTTTGGAGACTAATAAAATTACTAATGTAAATCATATTAGGCCTATAGTTAAATCATTCCTTCAAGTTATAATGACCTTGGAAGACAAGATTAGAAACATTGAAAAAATTAATTTAAAATCCCTTCGTGCCATGTATTTCCAAGATGTGTTGCATAAAACTCCAAAACTTGAAATATCTTTTCACCCTCATGCCATTTATTTCCAATATGGCAAGGGTTATCCTAAACAACATATTAGATCAAATTATGTGGCATGCCTTGACTATGTTTCAAATGATAATCTTTTGACCAAACTATTTTCAAGAAGTTTCAAGGACTATGTTATGATGTGGTTATCATTTAACTCTTTAATCCATCAAATAATTTAAACCTCTTAAAGACCATTTCTTAGCACACTTTTCCATTAATATTTCCAAAAAAATTTCATATGTGTAAATTTCCAAAATTAAATAAGAAACCAATGACATTATCAATGATTAGGTCTTAAGATATAAGACAATGTTCGCCATAATGATCAATCTTATAGAAGATAAATAGTTGAAAGATATATTCAAGTAAAGTTTGCTTGATATTTTACATGAGTCCATTGTTTTTATGAAGTTAAAATATTTTGATGACTTATGCCATGTTGTATGGGACGTTGAACTTAAGCTTATGTCATTGATTAAGCTCAAGTATGTATCAAACACACGGATTGCATCTACATCTAGTACCAAATTCATAATTGAACCAAGTTATAAGGTAAAACCTCTTGAACCTAAAATGTCAACAATCACCATAGTTAACATAATTTCATAGTATCCTAAATGGCTTATATAATCTAATGCACTAAGGAGATAGTATAAATGTTTACCTGAGTCCTTAATTTCACTACTCTTATGATTACCTGAGTGCTAGCTTATATCTCTTCCTCATCCTATCAAGGTTGATATGAGTCAACCTATACCCAAAGGATATGAAGAAAATGTTTATTTTGATTATCATCAAGGACCATGACATTTTAAAAGTAGATGTATTACCTTGACTCATTAGATCCAAGATCTTATTGATAATGACAAACTTATATTTGAGGATCCTCCCAAGGAATTAGGTTTTAAAACATGGTGATCACCATAAAAAAATATTTAACATTCCATTGCAAGACCATTCTAAGAAAGATGCATAATTCAAAATGGTATATAATCCACATCATTCTCCATCACATTATGGGAACCCACTAGATGGATTTATTGGTAGTTACACATGACATATACCTCCTATGGTTAAAAAATGTTATATTTCCTTTGATGATAAAAAAAATTAAGTATGATAAATCTTGTTTTAATTCTCTATTCATTTTATCACACCTCCATAAATACACCATACATAGTGTTATGATTTATAATGGTGCAACCAAAAATGTTTTCTCGATGACTTTACTTATGCACTTGGTTTATACTCAACATGGTTTACATCATTCTACTATATTAATTACATCATTCAATTGTACCTTTGAGAAGGT
>JARHVA010011800.1:0-21664 GCA_037957365.1 Torreya grandis | reverse complement strand
AATTTGTTTTAGAATTATTTTCCATAAATGTGGCATTTTTCAAAGTTACCCACTTTTCTTTTGTGTTTTATATATATTTTTTATTTTTATTTTTCTAATTATATACTCCTATGAACATATATATATATAATTACTATTTAATAATGATATCTTAATAATTGTGATGACTTACCTAGAATGAAGCCAATAATATCATAAATCAATGCCTAAATTTATTCTAACTATGAAAATCATGCAAAATAAAGCTTATAAGACCATTAATTATACTAGAAAATAATGAAAATCATATATTTAATGCAAGTAGGAATAAACATAGTAGGTTACCCATTTCATTATGTATTTATAATGTGTGTTAATTATTATGGTGTGTGTAGGGTTCTTGACAGTTCTCTATCATCCTCTGACATCTCCATCTACATCACCCTCTCTAATTATGCTCTCCCTCCATCATGTTCTAAGGGATAAGCTCTCCTATCTCAACCTGACAACATGTTAGTAGTTATATCATACCAACATGATAAACATATAGCATAAAACATAACTAAAACAAGACATCAATATGCTCCAAATGTAAATGCATACATTACAATAAAATCATAATAGAGAGAACATGTAACATCATGTATCTAAGCAATATCCTATTATACCATAAAAACATATATCTCAAAACTTAAAAATATCCAAATCTAGATTTATCAATTATAGATATCCATGGATAATCTAGAAAGTTTGCTTGGTAAGGAATCAAGATGTAACAAATAATTTTGATATTGAAAATATATTATGCAAATATACCAAGGCTTCACTAGTCCCTAGGACAATCACTAGGATAATGAATTTGACATCTATGATCTCAACCAACATTCATAGGATATAATTCAAAATTATGAAGGAACAAAGAGCAACTAATTTTGTAAAAGGGAATTACAAAAGATAAAGCATAGCGGAAACGATGAGTCCCAAAAATATCTCATTATTACTATCAATTACCCTTATTCTTCTTCCATTATCTCTCCTTTAGAATAATAAATGTAAGGATATTAGGCTTGTATCTAATATTAGTGTAGTAAATAGGGTGATTTATCTTAGTCAATATAACTAAAGCCTAAATGACTAAATTTGTTATTTAATTTAACTCTTTACATTTTTAGTCTCTTTATTTTGTGTATATGCAGATGTAGAATTTCCTATAAGGAAGAAAGACCTTTTTGTTGATATTGTGGTGACCTATAGTCTTTTCTATACCAAGCTTCAGACTTGTTCAAAAGGTACTAAGTCTCATAATTTATTGTTTTTGATTTATTAGTAGCTTTAGACTCACCCAGTCCATAGCTATGGAATCATTCAAAAAACCAATTTCATTCATCAAAGCATTCCATCCATATTATTAACTTTATTATGGAATTATTAAATCATTTAGGTTTCTTGAAACAAGTTTGTATGAAGTTGCTTCAGACTCCACTAGATTGATTCAAAATCTACTAGATTTCTTTAGACTCCACTTGATTGTTTTGGACTCCACCAAACTACTTCAAAAATCATCAAAATCACTTTAGACTCTTCTAGTCTAGATTTTGAGAAAGTAAAAATAATGATATACACTTGGAGACTGTGTGTGTGTGTGTGTGTGTGTGTGTGTGTGTGTGTGTGTGTGTGTGTGTGTGTGTGTGTGTGTGTGTGTGTAGTATTTAATAAGTAAATTGATATAATAGATATATGTAGCCATTCTTAGTAGATATGTAGTGGATTTTTTTAACTAACAGATCTTCATATTCTGGATCATCAAATATTTATTCTAAATATCCACTAAAATTAGGAGATTTATCTTGATAAATCTAAGATTGACTACTAAGATTGAGGGATCTTTTGTTATAAAATTATATGAGTATATATATTTATATCTTGATGAATAGATAAAAAAAATTGATAAATGGATAATATAGGAATTCACCAAAATCACTTGAGACTCTTCCAGTCTAGATTTTGAGAAAGTAAAAATATAGATGTACAATTCAAGATTATTTTAGTGATTTATTATTTATAAAACTAATATAAATAGTAAAGCTATAAAAATACTCTATACACACACACACACACACACACACATAGATATATATATATATATATATATATATATATATATATATATATATATATATATATATATATTATATAATATATATATTAAAGCTATAAAAATACTTTATATATATACAGCTTTAATGTGTGGTTGTGTGTGTGTGTGTGTGTTGTGTGTGTGTGTGTGTGTGTGTGTGTGTGTGGATAGTCTTGAATAAGTAAATTGTTTTAATAGATATATGTAGCCATTCTTAGTAAATATGTATTGGATTTTGTAACTAATAGATCTTCATATTCTAGATCATCAAATGTTTATTCTGAATATCCATAGAAATTAGGAGATTTATCTTGATAAATATAAGATTGACTACTAAGATTGAGGGAAATTTTGTTATAAAATTGTATAAGTATATATTTATATTTTGATGAATAGACATTAAAAATTTGATAAATAGATAGTATATTTAGTTAATATTCTAGTGCAATTACTATTGCATTTATGTAATCTATTTTTACTAATAAAGAAAGCTCTAATTTCCAAGTATTGATTCCTTTTTCATTCATGTTCACAAGGTGATAAAGGCCCCCCTCTCCTTGGGAATCAGGAACATATTTTATATGGTATTTTATGTACTTACAATTTCCATTAATTCATTATATTTATATAATAATTATTATAAATAGACTATAGAAAAATGAAAGAAGTTATCTTCTAAACATTGATTTCATAGTTTAGTAACTATATTTATTTATAATGAATGTGTTTATTTCTATCAAGAGTGTTTATCTTCAACAAGTGTGCTTATTTACATCAAGTTTGTTTATTCTAGTAAGTGTGTTTATTTCAACATATTAGATTAAAGAGTTTTTTAATTTTGAAATTGAGTTTATTTTTTACATAAGCCAATACTTTCTAGGATATATTAGATTATATATTTACAAAGATAACAACCCACCAATCATATATATATATATATATATATATATATATATATATATATATATATATATATATATATATATATATATATATATTATATATATATATATATATATATATATACAAACACAAGCCTTGTTGTAAATAACTTTGGACACTGCCCCTAGTTTAAATGACATGAATAAATGAAGTTGATTAAATGAATAGATTAATGACACCCATCACTTTGAATCTATAAGAGAGGCACAAAGAGTTAACTAACTAGACTAGGTAAATGTAGAACAAAAAAAACTTGAAACTAGTCTAAAAATGATATTGATTTGCCCAAAAGTGGTTATAATCAGTGGAAAAAGTAACACAAAACCTCAAAACTCATCTATGAATAAAGTATTGATTTTACCAAAGGTAGTTATAATCAGTGATAAAAATGTCTACACAAAGTAGATCAATTAAAAAATAGAATCAAAGGATAATAATGATTTTCCAAAAGGTAGTTATAATCATTATCATGAAAGAAGACTATATTTAGAAATAAATAACTCAAAGAAGAGCTCAAAAACAAATTAAACTAAGGCAATTGGCTTAGACAACACTTGGTAAATAGTTCACTAAGACTTGATATTTGAATCACAAGATACTTATGTAATAATGGAACCAAGATAGTCATAATTTGGCACAACAAACTTCAAACAAGGCACATGGCAATAAATTGGCTTAAAGGACTCTCCAAACAAGGCACAAGACAAACAACAATCATTAGGTCTAGTCAAGGGGTATTCTAGATCAAATAGGAAATCAACACAAGCAACACAATCCAAACACATAATGTAGATAACCTAATCCTAAATTAGATGAATATTTGGCATAAACATGACTACTTTAGGAATTTCACTTTAAAAGGTTGAGTTTCAAATTTAATGTGAAAAGAATTGAATGTTTTAAGTTAAAAAGATCTAGATCAAAATAGGCATCATAACTATGCGTTTGAAACAAGAGAGTTATAAAAATGGTTTTGAATTTGGTTTCAAAAATTAATAAGAAATTGGAACAATTTTGATAGGATAAAAATGATCCTTCAAACAAATGTCATGACAAATAGTTTTGGACACATAAATTCAAGGAAAATGTTTACGATGAGACAAGTGACACATAAATGGTTTTAGAATAAAAATCTAATGAAAAAAAGTATGACACAAACCAAAAAAAAGTAATACCTCTTATGCTAAAGTGGTTTGAAAATAATGTGACATTTTGGACTTATTTTGATGTGATAATACAAAAAATTAAGTGTCTAAATTTATCACTAGGTTGATTTATAGTGTGACATTATAGACTTCATAGATAATTATATTGAGTGACAAAGGATAAAGTTTAATAATAAACATATTTTATGGTTTTTAAACCCCCATGATATTATAAAATGGAAATAGGACACCATCTTTTTGGAAGTAATTGTTGGACTACCTACCTCATTGTTTAACCCTAAAATGAAATGTTGGGGTATGTATTTCAATTTAATTTTAGGGTTAAGAATATATAAATTAAATGTAATAAGTGAGATAATCAAATATATAGTAGGAAAATTAAATTTTTAACTTAAATATAAGCATACACTAAATTTATTATGCTAATATAGTCTAAATATGAAATGTATAACTAGTCTAGATATAGAAATTACAAACAATATAAGTACTTAGCTTGTTTTGATTATATTTTAGTTCTAGATCTATAATATGATGAAATTAGGTAGGAAAATATTTATGGAATAATTTTTAGATTTTGGATATGGTGCCTTTGGCTATCTAGATAATTTTATTAGCCCTGTATGGTTATATCGACATTATTATCTGAGTTAGATGATAGTGTAATGCATATAATATCTAGTGAGATAGGATGTGACTACATGGATTATTTTGGGTTTGACTTCACCTTTTCTATAGTGCATTCACATTTTAGACATGGACTATCACTCCTTAAGAAATGGAAAAAACCCTATCTTTTCATCTTTAATGTAACCTTAGGGTAAAATGGGTTAGTGGGTATATGGTGTTGATCTAAACCTAATGATCCCTTACCAAAGGACACTACCTACATATCCAATAATATAAATAGGTCCTAAAAATAGTGTAGTTTTCTCTTATGTGTGTAAATAAACTACAACTATGACCTTACTTGTAACTTGTAAAATAAAGCTCTTGGGTTGGTCATTTAGTACTTTAGACATGTATATGTGTTTGTAACTATGACTGGTATAGAAATAGGTAATAATTGATAAATTAAATGCTTGATAGAGTGATTTTTGATAAGTTCATTTTTATCTTTAGTATTTTATAGGTGAGGAATTAATGAGGGTTTATATTGTATTTATATTAATCCTTTGGGGTAATAACTTGCATTGAAGCACTTAAGGTAACCTTATACATTTCATTTTCAAATTGGATTACTTTAGGGCACTAAAAACTTATGTTAAGGCAAGATAGTAATGTCAATGCTATTATCTATCTTATACATTAGTGTCTAAGGAGTACAAATATAGGTATAAGTTTAAAACTTTTAGGCGTGTGAGATAATTACATTTTAATAATTATAGGAAAGATATAATGTTTATGTCATTAATATAAGACTGGTTGGACTAAGTGATAGGCCAAGGGGCCCAAGATAAAGTATATGTGAGACTTTTAAAAGGAAATATAGTGTGTAACTAAGAGGAACAACCAAGGTCTATGCTTTCCAAGTGTACAAGATTGAGGTACTACATAATCACAAAATATCATTTGTATTCCCCACCCCCACCTTTAATCTAGTAAATAAATTTCTATTATAAAGGAAAAGAATAAGTACCTAGGTGTATATGCATACCTTATCTTTTATTGAGTTTCATTTGAGTTTTTTTTTGGTGATTGACCTACAACAAAGAGTATGTTACAGTGTAAAATTATTGCATATAATTTGGATTAAAATTACTTGAAATAGATTGAAATTCAAAGAGAAAGGTTTAGGAATACATGTGTGTTTCAATATAGCCACCTTACCTATTGCCACATTTTTTTGAAAAATATGTATCATTTTAAGTATCTAACACTAATATTAAGGTAAATATAGATAAAATATTTAAAGTGCATATATCGAAGGATAGAGAGAGAGAGATAGATTAGGAGGTACATGGACCCAACTTTGGAGAAAAAGTGAGTTCTCATCTAGAAATTGAGATGAGCTCAATCATACAACAAAATGATACTTATAACTTGGTGAGGTAGGATGATCAAGTCAAACCTAAAAAATTGGCAATATTATGTGATTTGATCATATCAACCATACCAAAAGTTCAACCAACTAATGTAGTATATTTGATCAATATGGCCCATAAAAGTTCTCAAGGTATTATTGCATGCAATGGTTTTGAAATCTTAAAATAATTTGGATTTTATAATATTAGGAACATGTTACATAACATATGAACCATAGATATGTTTTAATATAAAAATATGTGTAATAATAGTACCAATTTATACAATGTATACCACAACTATGAATTTAAATCATATAACTATGTGATTTAGCCAAATTGGATAACTATATAATTGTGGAATACATGCTTCTAAAGCATGCCCCCACTATATATGGAGAAATATAAAATTAATATAAGTACCAATGTAGAGGACCTGTATCCAAAACATGCCCCCATTATAAAGTAAAGATGTTGAATATTTAATATGTGTGGAACAAATGATTTAAAAGCATGCCCCCACTAAATTTATGAACTGATATAGGTACCATATACTAATTGAGTGTGGAGATAATGCTTCTAAACCATGCCTCCACTATAATTTGTATACTATTATAAGTACCACATGGTTAATGAATTTTGGATAACATGATTTCAAATCATGCCCCCACTATAATATGGACACTATAAATGTGTGGAGAACATGTACATATCATATGCCCCCACTAAATCTATAAACTGATATAAGAGTCAAATATTGAATTAGCGTGGTAACATGTTTCTAAATAATTCCCCAAATGAATCTGATAAATATTCCAAGTGTGGAGAACATGCTTCTCAAGCATGCCCCCATTGATATTTCCCCCATGAGGTGAAGTAAAAATAATAATTTGGATTTACCTCATCTCAGAGGGGTAAGACAACTATAAAATTTGTTAATTTAACCATGTAGCATATAGATGGAATAATTATAAGTAAACATATCATTGAAGTTCATAAAAACAATGTGATCACATATATGATAAATATCATGTAATAATTTATATAGTAACATTACAAGATCAAATATCAAATGAGCACCCACACAATAACACTCAAAATTAAGTCAACAAGCAATCATCCAAAGAGACTGAAAACAAGGGGCATGTTCAAATTCTACACAATCAAAGGGACGTGACTTAGTCAAATGTCCATGAAAATAAGAATGACATATTTAAATGTATATACCATAAATAATGACATTATGAAAATGTCAAAGAAATCATACATAGGAATAGGATCCACAAGCAAAGGAGCATATTCAAATTCTCAAACAATTTAAGATAAAAAACCTAAAGAATTACATAAAGTAAATCATAAGTAACTAGAATAAACATGTCATAGTAACCCATATATCTAATATGTTAGGAAAATTATGTCAAGTGTATAGCATATGAGGTACCATGTGTAAGATATAATCAAGAAGTATAGGCATGTGTAACTAAATATATAATCTCAAGCATGATAATGTATAGTGATAATTGAATCATATATTGTGTGTATCAATATTGAAGAAGGGGATTGCCCCATTATCCATATGACATGAGTAGAGGGAGAGCTCAACATCCAAAATGGGAGTGAATCATGTATTTGTGTATTCTTATATCACACCCAATGTAGAAGTGTGGCATATATGTTTATGTAATACTAAGTGTGTGGTCTATCAATATGGAAATAACATATGGATTCGAATGAGCCAATAGAATATGTAACTAAAAATAGTGTTTTTGATTTTTGTGAAAGTTTTTTTTTTTTTAATGTATTTTTGGAATTTTTTAGTGATACAAAAGATCATCCTATGATTCTATACAAATGATCTCCATAGATATGTCCCCACTATAAATATACTACAATACCCCATGTACACAAACAATGATCATATATATGTGTAATAACTTTCACTATGGTATTGATGGTGCTTTGTGTATGTAACATAGGACTTTGTGGTCATGAAACAATAGTATAAGTAACCATAGTAAGGGATTTTAGAACCCATAATTAAGTGTTTATTTGTCTATTTATAATAATAGTAATAGGAACATTTTTAGGTGTCCTATATATCTGAGCATATCATGTAGTATAATATTGGGATTCTATGGAATTCACTATATGCCTCTAATGTAATGGTCTCTTAACTACTAGCCACCTAGTAAAGGCGATTGCATTTTACTTACCCTTTTGTGGTGGATTAGCCTTAGTAGGCTTGATAATTAGCTTTTTAGGTATAATTTTTATGTTTAAGAGGATTCTCATATGGAATTATGGAAAATATAATTACCTTATTGGCATGAATGTATATAACACACCTATGAACTATAGAAGGTACTAATCAAAAAGTTTGTATCATAGGTCTTCTCAATAATATATGAAAGATACATGTGGAAGGGATAACTAAAAATATAGTAATCACATGTGTAATACCAACCTATAAGGGTAATTAAATCTCACCAAGAACCTTATGTGAGGTCCCATTAAATGCTTTAACTAATCGGGTAGAGGGGTGTAAATCATGATGAGTATAACCCATGTGTGTAAGTAATGTCATGGTGCAAACATTTTTTCTTGCACAATTATTAATCATAAAAATTCATATGAGGTGTTTGTCAAGTTATGCTTGAATAAATAGGGAATGATGATCAGAGTCATCACCCTTAATTTCACTATCATAAAAGAAAATTTGAGGTCTCTGAACCATATGATGCGTATGTCACATGTATGTACCAATAATAAATGTAGTGAGTGTGTATAGTTTGATGGAGGAGGTGTGTACATTATATACTATTTAGAATTTTTGTTACTTTTAGAATGGTCTTACAAAGTAATATTAAATATTTTCTATTTATGGTGATCACTAGTTTTAAAAAATTTTCCTTTGAAGGATCCTTGAATGAAATCTTTTGGTGATTGATAAGATCTTGGATCTTGTGCTTCAAGGTAAATAATATAATCATAGAATGTCATGGTTCTTAATGATAATAATAATAAGGATTCACATCATATCCTTTGAGTAGAGGTTAACTCATATCAACCTCAATAAGATGAGGGAGAGATATAAGCTGGCACTCTAGTAACCATAGAAGTAATGAAGCTAGGGATTCAAATAAACATATAAATTGTCTCCTTGGTTCATAAGGTAAGATAATACAATTAAGTTGCTCTAAAATTGTGTTATCCATGATGGTTGTTTCATTTTTAGTCTCAAGATTTTTTAAATTATAACTTGGTTTTATTGTAAATTTTTTACTAGATATAGATGTAGTTGGTGTGTTTACTACATACTTGATCTTATTTAATGATATAAGCTTCATTTTATAGTCTTGTACAACATGGCATAATTCATAGAAATATTGAAACTTATTAAAGACAATGGAATCTTGTAAATTATCAATCAAAATTTTATTGCATATATATTTTAAATCTTTTCTACCTTAGTATTGGTTATTTTGGCTATAATTATCTTATATCTAAAGACATATGAATATGTTCATTAGTTCCTTGTTTGATTTTGTACATTTTTTAGTAGGAAACCTTTTCATAAATATTAATAGAAAAATGTGCTAAAAATTGGTCTTCAAGAGGTTTGAACACCTTTGCAGATTAAAGAGGTAGATCATAGAACCACCTAAAAGCATAGTCCTTGAGAGTTCTTGGGGATAATTTGGTCAAAACTTTAACATTAGAAGCATAGTAAAGGCATGCCACATATAATTCTCAAATAAATTATTCAATATCACCCTCACCATCATAAAATGTGAACTTAGGTGAAATAAATCCATTTGGTAAAGGGTCTGAAAATATTTCAAGTGTAATAGGATTAAAAAATACATCTTGAAAATCTATAGCATGAGGGAATTTTTAGGGTTTTTTGTTCAATGTTTTTAATCTTATCTTCCAAGATTTTTATAACTTAAAGGAATTATTAAATTGTAGGTCTAGTGGGAGCTAGTTTATAATGTTGAGTAGTCACCAAAGGGGATGAAAACATGTTTTGAGTAGTAATAAGTATTAAAACTAGTATTTATCTTAAAACAATAGGTAAGTCCATAATAGATGTATCAATACTAGTTTTAGGGAACAAAGGTTTAAACACATAGTTCATGCCCACATTAGATGTAGGTGGATTGATAAGTATGGGATGAGTTATATTACCATTTAAGGATTCACCATTACTACGTGAGGTAGCCTTGGTTTTATCTTGTTTATTTATTTCACCTCTAATAACATACAAAATTGCATCTATTAATCCCTTTATATTTTTTAGATCAGTACTTAATGACTCGTTTTATTTGATTAGGTAAAAATCCTAGTTTTACAAGGACTAAGAATAATACTATAAATATTTTTTAGTGAAATGAAACAAGTCCCATGGATTGAGAGCCAAAAACTAGAATAATAGTACTAGTAACTAACTAACCATGTAGAGGGAAAAAACAAAAGGAAAGTAAAAGGAGAATCTATTCTAAGAGGGGGAATCCCTCCATAAGTACCTTAAAATAATCTATATCCTTATCCTTCTAAAAATCTATATTATTTGTGATTTTATCCATGGTTTGATTGCTTGAGCCTTCTACATCCACCTTAGGCAAGATCAATCTAGGTCTCTTTCATAGTTGTTCCTTCATAGGGGTATTCTTGGTGGGAGATTTTGGGGTAACTTTGGGGAATAAGTTTTTGAATCCTTGATAATTTACTTATGGGGAGTACGTTAAGTCTTTTATAATTGAGATAAAGACTATATCATTTTGGAGATACCCTTAATCATGGAATTCCAATCCTAGATTAAACCTACCAAATACATCCCTACCTCATGTTGTTTGTTATTAAACATTTACAACTAATAATTATTGGCTTTAATTGACTAAAATAGGTGGTATTGCATTTAAATAACACCTCCAATGGTTTACTTTACTCTATCATTAGGGTTTAGGCTTGAAGACTAAGATTTTTAGTGGAGGATCCTTGATACAACTCTTAGAATTAGGGCTAACATGGGAATAGTTATGTTTTGGGTAGTGAGATATCAAAGTAGGATCTTCCTTAAGGGATTCCCCCTCATCATATTAATAATTTATCAGGACCTCCTTACCTTGAAGAGTCTCACCATTTTTTACCATAAGGAGAATGCGTCCTTGGTGGATGATAGGATTAAATTCATTGATCTGGTATTAAAATTTAGTACACTCCAAGGATTTTACAAGGAAATATGGTAGACTAATTTCAAGGCCTTGAAAATGGTTTATTAAGAGGATGTGATGCAATAAAATGAGAGTATATTTACCTTTGAGTGTGATATACTTCATTATTTATAATCAAAGTTTAGGCTAGTTTCATAAAAGGTCCAAGCAGGGGAACCTCTTTTTGTCCATTTTAATGATCTCTTTGGTTCAAAAAGACCTCTATAATATATATATTTTTTTGATTAATATTTGAAGGATTTAGTCCCGTCATATGGCATTCTTTTATCTTCACTTATCAGCTCCTTTGTTATATATTTTATAATGCCTCTTAATTCAACAACCCTCTTGTTCCACACCACAAAAAAATATTTTAATATGTTGGCATCATGATTAGTGACCCTAAACATGAATTCGATGAGGTGCCCTCTATATAGATTCCTCCAAACCTTTTTCATGCTCTAGACCTTTGAATAGGACATTTGTTATAATAGGTTCCTATCACCTCCCATATTAACTATAGCCTAAAATATTGAACTAAAAATGGAATTCATCAAACCCTAGCAAGACTTAGAACCAATGGCTTAAAATAAACTTGGAGTGAAATTTTTCTCCCACCCTTCATTATGAACTCTCCACATGATGAAATGATGATAATTTATGGTTTTTTAATTCCCTCTCATATGTTGTAATATATGTGCATATGACAGCCATGTCATCATCCTACCTAGAAGTGACTTCATTTTTAATTATTGACATGACATTTTTTGGGGCATGGCATCTAACATGTCAGGTAAATAAAAGAGGGAGACCAACTCTGATATTAATGTCTCTTGATCTTCCATTTGGAATCAAGTTTTTGTAATAACATTTTTGATTACTTTGAAAATGAAAAAGTTTAAATTTTTTAGTGAAGTACAATAATAAAAAAAACCCTAATTTGTCTTAGGGTTTAATGTTCAAGGATTACGTTCACCAAATGTTTAACCCTAAAATGAAATTTTGGGGTATATATTTCAGTTTAATCTTAGGATTAAGAATATAGAAATCATATGGTAAAAGGGTGATAATTGTATCTATATCAAGCCAATTAAATACTAAAATTAGATATGCACATATAATAAATTTATTATGCTGAGATAGTCTAAATATTAAATGTACAACTATGATAAATATGGAAATGACAAATAATAGAATTAATTAGCTTATTTAGATGATACTATATTTTTGGACATGGAACAAGCTAAAAGTAGGTGGGAAGATATTTCTATAATAGTTGTTAATTTTTTAATTTGGTGCCTCTAGCTATCTCGATAGTTACATTAGCATTGGATGGTTACATCGATGTTACTGTGTAAGTCTAGTAATAGTCTTATGTATGGAATAAATAGTGAAACAAGATGAAACCACCTAGATGTGTTTTTGTTTGTATTCACCTTCAATTTATTTCATTTAAATCTAGGTTATTGACTATCACTCCTTATGAAATGGAAAAACCGTATATTTTCATCTTCAATGTGACCTTTAGAAAAAATGGGTTAGTGGGCATATGGTGTTAAGCCGACCCAAATGAATACATTGTCAAATAATGTTTCTTACATAATCAATACTCTAAAGAGGGTATGAGACTAATGTTGTTCTCACTTATATTTTGGCTTGCGTGTGAATCCTATAGTGTGTATAAAGTAAGTCCAATAGTGACCTAACTTATAACTTGGAAAATCAAGATCTTGGGATACTCCATTAGTACTTTAGATAATTATATGTGTTCTAAATATAAATGGTATGGAAATAGGAAATATTTGATCAATTAAATGACTAATAGAGTTGTTTTTGATAAGTAAATTCATCTCTTTGGTATTTTTTAGGTAATGGATGAATAAGGGTTAATCTTGTATTTATATTAATCCATTTGGAGTAATAACTCTAATTAAATAACTTAAGATAACCATTACGATACATTTCATTTTTAAATTAGATCAATTTAAGGTACTAAAAATTGCATTGAGGCATGATAGTAAGGTTGACACTACTATCTATCTTAGATGTTAGTGTCCAGGGAGTAAAAAAATAGATACATGCTTAAAACTTATAGAGGTGTAAGATAAGTACATTTTAACTATTATAGGTAAGATATATTGTATGTGTCATCAATATAATACTTTTAAAACAATGAGATAAGATACAGGTCATAAGATATAGTAGATGCAAGACTTGTATAAGGAGAGTGCATAAATAATAAGAATAACCAACATATGATTTTTCCAAGTGTATAAATCTAAGGTGATACATAATCACAAAATATCATTTACACTCATCTTATAATCATTATGGAATCATGGTGACTATGGATAAGTTGACGAAGGTAGATCACTTTAATATAATGAAGAACATTTATAATGCACATTAGTGGAAAATGTTTTCTTGGATGACACTTTGATTGAATGAGATTCCCTATAATATTATCTCAAATAGAAATCATGTTTACACAAACTTTTTACATCACTATATAAAACGTAGTAATCACTCAGTTAATGTTTAAAACTTCCTACTAGCTTAGGACCAATGGATAAATTGAGTTAATTAGGTTTTAGAGGACATGTTTTTCATCTACATTATGGACGTTTTATCTTGTTTGAGTAGTAATTATATTTTGTGGAGATTTATTGTAATGAAAACTACTAGAGTTTAATCAAAATGGATCCCAAAAATATGTTATATGTTAAATAATTTATGACCCTTATGAGTTGAAATCACATTGAGGATATATTTTTTATTGGTCCTACCATGTTTTAAGATATGGATCAATAAGTTTTTGGAATTTGGTAGTGCCTTGAGGAGGCATGAGAGTGTAATAATAAGTATATGGATGAGAAGATTAATAATAACCACTTAAAATAGGGTTATAGGGTGTTTTTAAGAGTGAGACCCAACAAGAGTCATATCCATTATGGAAAAGGTTTGAAGTTGCAACCTTATTTTGTTTGGTTATTTGAGATGTTGGAGACAATCAACTCTATAGATTATCATATATCTCTACCACCTAGCCTATAACATGTTAATGAAGTGTTTAATTTTATATTTTGTGTCAATATATTATTTAAACTACCCATGTTTTAAAATGGATGACATTACAAGTAGAGACAAATGGGATTTTAGCTTTAGATCATGTGTACACTATAGCGCATAGGATATTGGGCCTTCCAATATGAGAGATGGACTATATCATAGTCTAATGGGACTATATGATGAGATAATTTAAATTTGGGATGATGAAACACATTTTAAGGTGTAGTATCCCCACCTCTTCTAGTGATTTCAAGGAGGAACTCTACTTAAGGGGAGGGGATACAAGGCCCCAATTTTCACAACACTAGTTTTTTGAACATTTTGTTGTTATAGCCATGTCCTTTTATGATGTGTTATTTATGATATTTGAGACACAATATGATTATTATTAAATTATTAATGATAATTTTTTATTTATTTACTCAATGTTATTAGTTTTTATTATGATTATGATTTAGATGCCAGTGGTAGATAATATTAATTATTCATTGAAATGAACATTATATTTACATATTAGTAGAGATAGTTCTTATTTAGCATGTGATTAATTATAAATATGCCTAAATGATTGGCATGCATATATTACCTCGATTATGGATATGTTTTTCTTTGTATTTTCTTACATATGTATTTTTTATTGATAGATATTACTTGGGATGTTATATTTAGAAATTTTAGCTACATAGGGCAGTGAAATATTATGGGTGAAATGATGTTCAGGTTACAAGGAGGAAAAGGGAGGAAATTTTGAATACAAAAAGAAT
Source organism: Torreya grandis (assembly GCA_037957365.1). Taxonomy (NCBI): domain Eukaryota; kingdom Viridiplantae; phylum Streptophyta; class Pinopsida; order Cupressales; family Taxaceae; genus Torreya; species Torreya grandis. The sequence continues at coordinate 6,373 of JARHVA010011800.1, read as the reverse complement.
AATTGAACCATTGGTATTATTTATATAATGGCTTCATGACTCCCTTAAATTAGATTCTAATCCCAATGTCATCTTTTAACCTATTATTGAGTTTTGACCCTATTTGGCCTTCCTAACACTATTCACACCCCCATTGACACTATTCATACCATTTTAAAATATCTTATGAGTCTCCATAAATTTCAAATAAATCATAAAGGAAACTATTTAAAGCACTTAAGTAGTTACTTAACTAAAAAAAATCAAAAGGGAATTCAGACCCATTTTTTCAAGTTGATAAAAAAATTTATAGAGGTGGTTGTAGGTGTATATAAGACCCCTTTTGACCAAGGTGTACACTAAGATAATTTTAGAGTATTTAAAAAAATTTATGACAACAATGTGACCATTTATGCAATGTGGAAAAGAGAACATTTACAATTATGGGAAATCTTTGCTTGCCTACATGGGTGTGTAAGGTGAGTTAATAATCTTCTATTCACTATATTATTTCCTATTATATTTTAAAATAACACTATACATATATATATATATATATATATATATATATATATATATATATATATATATATATATATATATATATATAGAGAGAGAGAGAGAGAGAGAGAGAAGACTCTTTGGAGAAGAGACAATGAATGATAAAGGATAAGTATCACCTTCCCATTATCCATTAGGTTTGAGATTTTTACCTATATGATAAAGTAAATTCTTCATTTAAATGAATTTGATTTGAGTTATTTTCAAACTATAAAGTTGAAGAGAGATTGAGGAAGGAAAGAAGAAGCTTTGAGAAGGAGGAGGAGAGCTTGGTTTGTGAAGGAGATAATTTTCTTCAAACACTTTTAGAATATTCATGTTATCTAGAGTCTAGTGTTGGAGTTAAGGTAGTATTAGATGTCACCCATGTATGTCTCATTTTATTATTTTAAATATAAATATATCTTCCCTTTTTGCCTTGTATTTTGAAGAGGATGCATGACCACTTAGCTTTACCTCTCTTCTTGTTTTTTATATGGTTAAACCTATGGACACAATGGGTTCTTTTTACCTCTTTTATATTTGAGATGAACAATTCATTCAAGTTTTTCTAGATATTTTTGTATCCCATTTTGTGATTTAAATTTATAGTGTTATGCTTCCCAAATGGGCTTAGATTGTCTATATGGTATGTATCTTCATGAGTAGGGTTTGGAAAAAAGAAATAAGTTCCAAGTCCTATGAATATATAATGAATGGGTTTTAGGAAAAGGTAAAACCTAATGTTTCAAGGGTCCTCTCATCATAATGGATAAGGGTTTGGGTAAGATAGGCACTACAAAGTCCCCTTTATCTCACCATAAATTTTGGACATTCAAAATTTCCATCAATAATGAGTGTGTTTGGAATCTTGATAAGTATTACAACTATTTGTGGCTTCCATGTGTTTAGTATAAATTTTTTTAGGAGTATTATTGTATAGATGTTGTTTTGTATTTGGTTTGGGGTGAATTTATAAGCCTCTTATTGTAAGGAAGTTTCTTTTTGAGACTCTTAGTTGTATATACTAGTTATGTTTGTTACATTTCCATTGCCCACATATTTATTTTCTTATATTAACTTACCTTGAACCATTGGTGTCATTTATGCTTTAAGTTGGAAGTCTTAGGATGGGGGTGCCTAGGAAGGCCATGTGAAGGTGTCATTTATGCTTTATTCTATCATATGGTTCTTAGTCTATGCTCTTACATAAGCATTTATGACCTATTTTTATGGTCATTTGATTAACATTATTGATCTGTATATTGACACCAGTAAATTGTGAGTCCTTTGACATTATGAAATAATGTTTTATATATCAATTATGCTCCTCATAGCTTTCAATGATTATACTAATTTTCTGTCTATAGGGTTGAAATTGATGTCTCAAGTTGATATATAAGACTAAGGGATTGTAGAAGCACATGAGATCAAGTTTATAAGTTTACCATACTAACATACTTTTAGAAAAGCCTCTGAAACATTCCTTCATGACTTTTGAACTCTTGAACTTGTGGAAAGAACAAAAACTCTTTCCACTCCCTACAACTTTGATGGTTTGAGACCTAGATGGTTATAGGTGTTGACTTGAGTTAAGAAGATTTTAGATACCAAGATCTAAATAATATCCTTCTTTAAGTAGACCATAGACACTTTAATAAACATTAAAACAAAATTGACATTCTTTCACATTCAACTTGACCTCCTGCATAAAACCTATTAGTATATTTGACCATATATATATATATATATATATATATATATATATATATATATTCAATTATCCCTAGCTATGGATCTATTTCAATGCCTTGACAATGACTCATAAGACCAAACCTTCTACACTAGTTTAGACCTATACAAACCCATTGAAATATTAAAATATCTTTAATATACATTAAAACATAATTTGTCCTAAAATAAAAATCTATAGGTATGCATTCATTAGAGTTTTTAAATTTAATTGGTGTAAACTTTCTCATATATCTTGCTAGTAATGCCTTTTGATCTCCTCATTACACTTTCATGAGGTTAAGACATTCATCTGCCTTTGTTAAGGACATTAAAATGAGAAAACACTGCATATTGTTTAGAGGGGATTGTGTTGAAGTGATGAAATGGAGAATCACTAATGGAGTTATAATTACATTTAATAGATTTTAAATATGATTTTAAACCTTCCTCCATTATTTAAATTGATGAAGACCTTAATACAAATAAGAAACAATGATTGTAAGCTTGAAAATGTGTAGAAAATGGAGTTTTATTGACCTTTTGAGCCCACAAATGATAAATGGGCTTGGATAAACATATGAGATGACTTAAAAAATACCTACACATCTCCATAAATATATATTATTCACATAATTTTTTCAAACTTCCATTTCAAATAAGAAAATGAGCCTAGGGGGTTGACTAGCTCATGCAGATTATCCTACCTTATTAGTGATTGTTCATAAGAAAGAGGGAATAAATATGATCAAAAATAAAAAAATATAAATATTATTAGTATTCCATCCTCTATAAAAAATTAGGACCCAAATCTCTCTCCTCTATTCATACTGAGCATTTTAAAACTACCCTTGTGAGCTTGTGAAGAGGACAATCAAGGAGAAGAAGCATGTTTGGCATTTTCAAGATCTTTGAGAGATAAAAACTCATGGATATTACCTATACATTACTAAAATACACATTAAAGTAATTTTTACTTGGAAATGGGCTCCTAAAGTCTATATAAACTCATAAAATGACTTGTTTTGAGAAAAAATAGAGTTGTTCTGACGTGTAAACCATTATTATGACTTAGTTAAAATATTAGTAAATTTGAAGCTCATTTTAAATATTTTGAAATTGAAATTTTATGTGTATTCCATATTCACCAACATGTAAATGGGTTTAATCCCCCTTAAAAACATCTTCAAATTAACATGAAGCTAATTTAAAAGAGATGATCTCATGTAAAGAAACTATATAAGTCCAAAACATTTTAGGACTTTAGATGACTTATTTACCATATGATTAAATACTCCATGTAATAAAATCACATTTATAAGGATTATTTTGGTCACAATTGAAACCTAGGTTTCTCTAAAAACCTTAAACTTTGCTAAATTACTTTAATTTCATCTAACAAGATTAAAAAGATTTAAACCAAGTGACCAAGTGAAAGGACATGATCTGATAGACTATGTACCCTCTAGATACAACATGATGTACCCCTAAGACCCAAAAGACTAACTCTAAAGGCATTGGAAAGCTGGGCATAGATATTACCTTATAATGCTAACAAGGCTAAAAAATCATTACTTGAAGACTACCAAAGCAATGACAAAGCCATGAATAGTGTTGTATAAGCATGAAAAGAAAAATTTCAAATTTTAAGCGTGATAGTTTGACATATGAGGTCAGACTTGTCAAATTTTTTGGTGACTTAGCTAGGTAACATGCTTAGTAATCTTAAGAACCAGTAACTTTATAATTATGTTGGGCATATGAAGTTTGATGTACTAAAAAACAAGCATGATCAGAACTTGAAAATTGATTACAACTCTTGATCAACAAAAGGTGAGACTTGACCTCCTAAAATAGCACAAATAACAAGACAACTAGACTAAAAATAAAGGAAATAAAACTAGTCTTAATAACACACCTAATGTGCAACAAGAACTTATGGAAACAAAGCAAGAAACTACTAGAACTAATGAACAAAGACAAAGAATGATCCACCTAGATCAAAAGGAAAATTCATTAACTTACTTCTTCCAAGAAATGGTACATGTTGCAAATCAAAATGATCTTTGAACATGATGTTTTATGAGTGATACCTCTTACTTCCCAATATTTTTGGAATCTTTTCAAGTAGGTTAATAATAGTAAACTAGTCACCTATGAACACATATTCATATTCTACTTCAAGACACAATTCATATTTATTGTCAATTGTTATTTCGTCCAATGGTACTCCAAATAGGCATTATCTTTGGGTTTCTATGGCATTTTGAGTGAAATAATGTTTCTTTCTATCTACTACAAGTTTATCGATCTCTTAAAAAATATTTTCATATTCAATCTAGGTTGCATCATGGTCTTCAATGAGTGACTCTTGATGAACATTCTCATGAGCATGATCTTCAATAGTAAATGTACCTTTACAAATGCCTTGAATCTTTTGGATGAACTCAATTTATTGTTGCCAATTATATTCAAACTCCTTATCTTAGTCAACTAAATGAGACCAAATTAAATAACATCTTCATCTTTTTTCTCAAGAATAATAGGGTTATTAAGAGTTTCAAACCTTGTTATGCGGTAATGATGTGATTGAGAATCAAATTCTTCAATTTTAGTCTCTTGCTCATTTGTAACCACTTCAAATTAGTTTAAAATATTATTTTGTTGACTTAGAGGAACTTTCACATCAAGATCAGCTACAAACTCAACAAAACTATATGTAATCAATCTCTTTCTTGAGGTATACTATCAAAAATATCTTCAATAAACTCATCTTTGACAATAATATTGATTCCTTCTTCCTCATGTGGGTTATCGATGAAGATATCCTCATAAAATTCACTTGAAGCATCCTTCTCATATTCTCTAATAATCTCACTTGCACAAATAACTTCATCCTTTATCCTCCATACAATAGGCTCTTCTTTAAGATGGGAGATGGTGAGAGGTTTATGAATATACTCATGAGTTTGAGATGGAATATTAGGGATTATAGATTTCTAATGAATAGGATTGGGAAATGAGGGGGAATTCTTGACACTTTAAGTCTTAGGAATGGTGGATTCTTATAGGAATACTTAAAGAGAAAGCAAATTCAATTATCTTATGAGTGCCTCATGCTTCTCAACAACCATTTCATTCTTTTCATCAATTTGTTATGGTTCATTAACAACTACATTTGTATTTCCATCATTCTCAACTAGGACCTCTTTCTTATCTTGGTATCCTTCTTGGATATACCTCTATGATGGAACAAATTTAGGTTCTTGATAAGGGAGAAAAATGGCTTGAATAGGCAAAATATATTCTTTGGTTTAAAACTTCAAGGATTCAAATTGATTGTCTATGATTTCTTGGAAAGGCTCTTATTAAGGATTATTAATAGCTTCATGAGAATAAAAAGTATAAGAAGGTTGATAAAGAGGGATCTTGACATATTTGTTCTAGCTCTCTTTATTGTCTCTCCCAAGTCTCCATATTCTCCAATACATAACTACGCAAGTCATTCCTCTGTAATAGATCACTAGAATTTTTTTGAAAAAACCCACTCACTTCCTTGTATTGAGAAGTTGATAAAACCTTTATTGCACATGATAGTATCTTACTTTTCATCTCAGCCATTCTTTCTTGAAAACAATGTTTTTCATATGCATCATCATATCCATATGGGGAAGGTGTATGCTGGTCATAAGAGTGATATGGATCAAAAGGAGGGAAAGAGGCATACTCTTGATAGTAAAGATAATGACAAGCTTGATAGTACTAGTAAGACATATAGTTAAGATCATTGTGAGGCTGATAAGGATCACTATAGAAGTGATATGACCCATCATACTCTTGACAACACTGATCATAGAACTAATAAGTCTCTTGGTAAGGTTGATAAGTTTCATGTAAAGGCTCATATGGTTCATTTATAGGACTCATAATGAGGTATAATACAAAACAATTATTCATATCTAGCCATCAAATTTCATAAAGATAATGAATTGAAAGCACAACTTGGATCAGTGCCTAGGCTACTAGAATTAGTTGATTGAGTTTGGAGTTTCCACTAATGTTTCTAATGCCTCCAAAGGCTATTATATAGAAGAACCACACAACCAATCCTTCAAATGATTTA
>JARHVA010011799.1:0-21685 GCA_037957365.1 Torreya grandis | reverse complement strand
TTAATTTGGCTTAAACTATTTCTTGTAGCTCATCTTATGCTTGTGATTTGCTAATATCTACATTTCTAGACTGCAACTCTACCACTTGAATGTTATTATGGCTCTGATATGTATTGATAGATTGATCTAGATGTACCTTCATGTCTTCATCTTGTCCTTTATTCTCATGTTACCTCAATAACTCTTGTAATTATTCATCTATCTCTAACTTGTCCTTATCCTTTTACTTGTTCCAAAATTTGATCTATTATTTTGATTTGAACTATGAAACTTGGTTCTTTACCTCTAGTCTTCATCTCTTGGCAATTGATTTCTTGGATGGGCTAAGTTTCTACTCCTTGAACCTGAACCATTTTCTTCTTCTTCAAATGCCAATCTTGTTTAATGGTTGCTTGCTCCTTACCTGCACTTATATCACAAAACAACACATTAGAAATAAAATTTGGAGACTTTATGGATCTTCTATCTACCTCCTTAATTAAATATTTAATCCTCTATTTCTTAATGTCATTCACATGACAATCTTCATCCACACTTTCTACATTTTCTACTGCTATTCTTCGTCATCTTCCTCATAGGCTTGACTACCTTTCTTGTTCTAGTTTTCTTCTTTCTTGATCACTCTCATAGGTGTTATGTCTTATTTTTTTTTAAAGACTAATCTCTTTATATCACTTGATTTCCTCTATTGTCACCTTGCATTCTTGTTCAACCTATCTCATGTCCATCTTTATGGACTCACAACTCTTCACATTAACCATCTCAAGACATCTTATCTTTTATTCTCTCTTTGGTTCTTTGACCAAACCCAAGCTTGCCATGGCTTTGCTCTAATATTTTTGTGTTTCCATCATCATTAATCTCACATATTTTATTTCTTATTCACCGTTAAATGGGACAAGAGTGTGTATCCCTAAATATTTATTAATGGTGTATGTATTACATTAACCATCATGAATATCTTGCATATCAAATTATCATGGTCTTCCTGATAGTAAATGACAAACATTTATGGGTATAACATCACGTAATACTTTATCTTTATATCTTTCCATATGGAATTCAATCCAAATTTACTCACTTACTAGGATTTGATATCCCTTTTGAACCCATGAAACCTTATTTGGTTGTGGATTTGGTATCCTCTTCAAGTCTAGTTTCTTCACCATCTCTAAAGACACAATATTATTGGTACTTCCTCCATCAATCACCAAATCACAAATCTTAAATTTTTCTTTACATCTACTTTTGAATAAGCTTCTTATTTGAGTTGGCTCTTTAACTTGATTCCTCTACTGCAATAATATTCTTCTCATGAGTAAAGACTCATTTCTTTCTTATCTTATTTCTTCATTCACTTATCTTGTAATCTGCTATTGCATACTTCTATTATTACTCAATGGGCACTTTGTTTCTCTATGTCCCTCTCTATGGAAATGCTAACATTATCCTTGAAAAATTTGTATTGGGCCATTTCTCATGTGACCTTCATCTTTTCTTAGTCTACCACCTATAAATTATCTGACCACCCATGCATGGTGTTGTACTCCTATACCTTCTCGAACTATTACTACCTATATTTATGGTCTTTTTTGAACCACTTATTCATTTTATCTCTCATTTATCCTTGGTTACAAAGGTGTTACTAAAATTTGCTGACTATTATTTCCTTCTTTTTCTATCACTGCTCTTTGTACTCTATCTTTGAGAGCATCCTTAATAGCCTCCATCCTCATGACCAATGGTGCAATCAACTATGTCACTTTATCTACCATATTCTAGACCAAATATTCTTGATCTCTACTAACTCTCTCCATGGAACATTATTCTTGGTTCCATGTCCTATAATTAACTTCAAAACACATGATGTTAATCTTTCTCATAATCCACTAAGAACCTTTGCTAGTTATGATACCAAATGATGCAGAGCATGCAACTAACTTTCAAACTTTGTCTTTGTTCTTTATTCACTTATTTTGGCATAGCTCATTAGATCAATCCTTCATGCAATATTCTAAGATTCATCTAACTGTTTGGTGGATTATAATGTATTTATCATGTTATTTAAGGTCCCTTCAGACCTATAATCTAATTAGAAACATTCTTCAACACTTATATCTAAATCTTTGTAACCTTCTCCCTTCACAATATCCAATCTAATAGCCTTACTTTGCACAAATCCTTTATGTATATATTTGTATGGAAGATTCTTGTCAAACCATTTACTATTTTAGATACCCTCTAAGGAGTTATTACCTTTTATAAAGTCTTAAGCTATGGCTGTGTTGACTTTATAAGTCAACCCAATCAGTGCAAGACTTGTCAGCACCATAAGAAGAGTTATGCACTTATGGGATCTTAGATGTGCAAGATAAATGTGTGAAATCATTCTCTATCCATGCCTACACTTGAGATAGTCAAGTGTAGTTTTATATAGCAGTAAATTTATGGTTTATTCCCACTATGATTCATTTTTATGTGCATCCCACATGTAGGATTATATGGTGCACAAGAACAAGAGGTGCATGGGTTCAAGAAGAGGGACCCCAAGGTTCCATATGGTTAAGGGTAAAGTGTAGTGAGAAACTATGAATTATGAACAGTGTGCCTAGAATCTCTAATCTTTGTGTATTCCCTTATTTTCATCATCATGCTTAAGCAACATAGTTCCATTCCCATGCGACGGATCTTACATCTATATCTTTAAAAGTACATAGAGTTTGATTCTTCTTCCACTACTACCATGTGGCCACTTGATGCTCATTTAGTAGAAGGAAGTTCTCAATTTGCCTTAGATAAATTCTAGCCCTTCACATGGTGATTGGCACCTTAAACCAATGATGAGGTGACACATACCAAGTGGCAATAGGACATTAAAAATTTTATCAGAGGAAATTGAGAGAATCTTGAGGCATTATCATAAGTGATTAAATGCATAATTTATTACTAGACATTAGGATGTGGATAACACACCACCCTTTAACCTTGTCCAAGAAATATGTAATTCCCTTATGTACACATGTATCCATAAAGTATCCTACCACCAACTCTATATCCAATCACTGAATAGACTTCAAGAAGCATGGCCATGGTCCTACAAAAGAATTAAATATGCACCTATCACCCCAAGTGGCACATTTATTATAAAATATGCTTGTTCCCTATAAAATCTTAATTCTTCACTTGTAAAAGTGGTTGACATATTTTTAGAAACCTCACGCTACTAAAATTTTCCCTCTAAGAGCACTTTTATTGGCTAAATCTTATGGATTAATGTGAATTAATTTGACATCTTTCCATTCTTCTAATGATCTATGTGACATTTGTGTTTTTTGATCCTTGATTATGGGTAATGTTCACCACTCTCACCATTTTTCATTCCCATCACCTCCTCATTAAACCTAGAACTTACTTTTAGGTCATATGCTATGCACACCAAGGTCTACACTGATATTGTCTATGGACCATTTATTATCCCTCTTAGTGTTATGCAACTTTTCCATACCTATATAAGAAGCAATTATACATTTAGAATATCCTTGGTGGAATTTGTGTGATAGCATCTTATTCTCAAATGTTTATAATGTGTTTATGGTAGTAGGAGTGTTCACTCTATTTTGGGCACGTCACCTATATTTCAGCATCTCTTACCTTTTCCCTTCCTTTTTCCCTCAATAATCTTAGGTTTAGACTAGCGGTAGACTTATCTTTGTCATCTTTAGGCCTGTACACCAATATTAAACTAGGTGTGCTTAGAATATAAATAATCTGACCTACTCTAGAGGCTTGTCTCAAGGAGTGTAAGGGTCCCAATCCTTGGGGACATTCCCATTATTTTAATGAGATAAGTAATGCTCATGTGCATAGTTGAGTAATAACACTTTAGTGCCTAGCATTATAGATTATCATGCCACTCATAATAATTTTACACTCAACACCCTACAACAAATAACCTCCACACCATATATTATATGTGGGTGTAAGTTTTGAATGATAATAGGTTTCACTATTTAGTAATTTTTATATGTTCTTGTAGCTCTCTATTTAGTCTTTTAGGCCTCCTAGGGTTTTATTTACACACAGTCTTAAATATTCATATACATAGGTACATTCATATAAATAAAAAATGTCTTCAAGCACATTATCCTTAATCTGTTCACAAATTTTCACTTGATTTGGCTAGTGAAAACTCCTTATACCTCTAAAACCCCAGTTCTAGGGTTAACAGAGATAGTGAGAACTTGAGAGAAATCCAATGGCTTATACACACTTCCAACCAAGTTTCAAACCACTATGTGAGTTATTATGTGTCTATGTAGATTATGTGTATCTCATCAAAACATTATTTTTCCTCAAATAATCTTTTATTCAATGTTTTTGACATCATTCTTCTCTTTCTCGCATGCATAGTCACTATAAATAAGGTTTGCAATTACTCACTTAAGGTTTTTAGATTTTAATTAGGGTTTTAAATATTTTTATAAGGTTTAAAACTGATAATAAAATTTTTGAAACCCTTTATAATCTTTTTCATCTTCTTTGATACTTAGCTTAACTTACTTTCTCACATTTTATGGACTCACAACCTATGGATGTTTAACCTTAATAGGGGTATCCAAGTTAATTTGTAAAAATGGAATGAAAAACCAATTAAAGTACATATAATAATAAATTAATATAATTAAGACTCACCAATAAAAATTCCACTTCAAATCTTAGTCCTTCTATGTCATGTTTCATAAAGAAAACTTGTCATTGTCTAAAAATTTGGAAATAAACAAGGTTTCTGTCTGAGTCCTTAAACAAACCCTCTTCAAACATAATGAAGAACAATATTCTTTAGATATGATAATTTTTTTATATTTTCACCACTCATCCTAAACATATACCAAATAATCTTCCTTTTCAAATCATACACTTTATTGGTACATATACAAATATAGTCAATACAAATTACCTTCTTGTAAATAAAAAATACCTTTGTTATCAAGTTAATTGATCATGTTCATTCTTTAGCAAGGTTCATAAACACATATTTATTTAACTTATAGTCATGGTAATCATTGAAAATGTACAACACACACACACACACACACACACACACACACACACAACAACAACAACAACTCCTATTTTGTATTCATTTATTGTTTACCAGACATACACAGAATTTAGAGGATAGAGATCTGTCATGTAAGCCTTGTGTTATTTATGGCTTCTTCTTCTTGGAGAATATCCTTTTATCCATCCAAATTACCTTATTTTTCCTCAAGGCTCTCTCTACACTCATTTTTAAAATATTATATACATCTATTTTCATGTTATGCTTTATAACTACTTCTTGAAAACCTTCAATCCATTTTTGAAACAACCTCATATGGGATTACAAAGGAATTATGACTTAAAGTGCTTAACCACCTATTTTATGTCCTCTATCAACCCCTTATAGATCCAAAACAAACATTATATATACATTACATAGATAAGAAACATCCAAAAACCTCTCAAAACTCTCCCAAATATTCAAATAATGGTTTTAGGGTGGGAAATATCTATTTGAATGTTTCAAGTAACCTAAAACCTCTAGAACATCAAAATAAGACCCTAGAAGGGTTATAAGACACCTAAATACTTAAATACAACCAAAATTTAATCTAACTAATATTTCATTGCATCAAATTACCTTTTTTATTAGACTTTATGTACCTTATAACATAAAACCTATGCCCTAATCCTTAAAATCTAAGCCCAAAACTCTAAAACAAAAATCATAAACTCTTAATAATCTAAACAAATCATTTTATCCCAAATAAAACAACATTTATTTTATGCCCTATTGTATTCATGATTGGAACTTATACCCTAAAATCTAAACCCTATATACCCTAAGCCCTAAGCTCTAAACCTTAAACCCTAAATTATAAGTTCCCTAAACCTTAAATCAATCAATTTAACCCAAATTAACATCCTTTACAGTAATAATTATGTTCATAGGGCTCATTTTAGTGCAAATCACATTAATTATTGGCCTAATTAATTGGTTTTTATCAATTTGTGATGATGTTAGGGCTAATTATTCCAAAGTCACATTTTATAGTCAGAAATCTATTTAGCCGAGCCAATGACATCAAGATTACAATCTCAATGACCTATTTACATTTTATTGATGTACAAAAATTTAATGTTAATAACTATTTAATATTATAAGGCCAAGTTATAAGATAGCGAGATACATACATGGCATGTATGTACAATATTATGTGTATGCATAGTTTATGTGTATATAGAAGTTCCATGTATGTGGTAGTTATGCATACATGGTAGTTATATGTACGTGATAATTTTTCATATGTGGTTCTTTAGTTTGACATTTAAAGAACATGTCTTAAGGCTCAAGAATGGCTTGTATTCTTGAGCCTCAGGCATGGACCTACAACACACACAATCGAATGTGTGTTTTCTACCAACAATAAAAATACAACTTTTCCCATGTTATACACTGTCCATTTATCAAAATTTTCCTTAAAAATAGTAATGTAACATCGACTAAGTCTCCTATTTTTATATATATTATTTTTTTATATTTTTATTTCTTTATGATTGTTATTTGTATATATTGACTAAGTATGTATTTTTTAGTGCTATATACCATGATTATTTATGTTCATATTTTTTATGTATCTTTTGATTCATTGATCCAAACCAAAAAAAACATATGGTTTCAAACTAGACCTAATTCTATACACATTATAAAAATAAATATATATTTTTAGATATTTTTTGAGGTAGTTAGGGGGTACATGATCATATATAAAAAAATTATCATATTTTAAAGTATACTCAATTGTGAAATTAATTTTTAAAAATATTCATTAATTAATTTTAAAAAAAATATAGGTTTCAAACTATATGATCTTACCTAGATTTATACCTAGGGGTTTAAATAAAAATAAAATGATGCTCAAAAATTGGTGGTCTGCATGTACAACTATCTAGTATGATTTTTCATAAAAAATAATACCACTTATTAGAATTTATGATGTTTGACCTAATTATATGTAATGATTTCAAAAAATAATAGTATTTTAGAAACTAGACTTGAAATACTATAATTGATATTCCTATGACATCTTCAAATTATGAGTGTATATATCTCAAATAATTAGTACAAGTTAAGGTTTCATGTTTGTAAGGAAAAACATGTCCACTTAAGATCCCTTTTTGGCCCCCCAAATCCCTCCACTTACTTGCATACACACCTAGGTACTTATTCTTTTCCTTTAAATTAGAATTTGCATTATTATATTAAAGGGGAGGGAAATGTAGATGATATTTAATGATTGGGTTGCACTTGAATCTTGTACACTTGGAAAAATTAGATCTTGGTTGTTATTCTTAGTTATACACTCACCTTACTTATAAAATTCTCACATCTACTCTAAACCTTGTGCCACTTTGCCTATATCTCTTAGTCTGACTAGTCTTATATTGATGACCTATGTCTTCTATCTTTCCCATAATGCTTATAATGTACTTATCATACACTTTTATAAGTTTTGATCACATACTTATTTTACTACTTCCTAGACATGAATAGACATGATAGATAATAGCATCAACATTATTTTCGTACATCGATGCAAGTGTCTAATGCCCTAAAGTAATCCAATTTTCAAATGAAATGTATCCTAATGGATTTCCTAAGTTTTTTAATGCATGTTATTAATCAAAAGGGATTTATATAAATAAAATATTAACCCTTATTCATACCTCACCTAAAATACCAAAGTGACCAAGGCACTTAATAAAAACACTCTATCTAGCATTCAATTGATCAAAGCTTTAGTGTTTTTATACCAATAATAGGTAAAACACATCTACATGTTTAAATTACTAAAGGAGTATCTCAAGAGCCTATTTTTTAGTTAAAATCTAAGTCATTTTGTACTTGATTTATACACATTGTATAATTCACACACAAGCTAACACATAAGGGAGAACTACATCAGTCTAAGGCCCTTTTTAAAATATTGGCCATGAGGTAGCATCCTTTAAAAGTGGATTCATTAAGGTCAACTCAATATTGAATGCCTACTAAACCATTTTTCCCCAAGTCATATTAAAAATGAAAAACTAGGGTTTTGCCATGTCATAAGGAGTGACTATCCATGACCCAAATATGAATGCATGATCCAGGTGGATCCATGTACCATTCTATTTTTCAAAGTCTTCAAATTTATTTTAAATCATTTTCACATTGTATTACTTGTCGATAGATTTCCAATGCTTTTTGTGGTTTGAAAAATAGACATCATATGCAAAAGTTATAGGCCGTTGAAGTTTTGGTTCGACAGATAAAAATTTGGTGTCATAAGATGACGTGGCACAGTTGAGGAATACCAAGTGGACCAATCTCCATTTGACACATGATAAATAATTAGGGGGAAAAAAATATTGGTTAGGTGTTTTTTTTATGCACATGGTATTTGATAAATTCAAATTTATTAAAGGCACCAAACCTCCATGCCACCCACCAAATACTCTACTAAACATGCATCTAGGTGTTTGACTAGCTAGGTGGTGGCCAAATTTGGCACCCAAATGTTAGGCATTTGAAAACTTTAGCAACTTGATATATTAAGCATGCAAAACAACCACGCCCAGCAAATGTGGGACAAAAAGTCTTGGTCAAAGCATGCCCATGGAGGAAGGACACCCTTGCCCGCTTCCCTAGGCACCTAAAAAGGAGGAGGGAGTTTTGAACTTGGAACTTGGCACCTAAAAGGCTAAGGTCTTGACCGCTTCAGCCATAGTGGCTGAAATGTTATAAAAGGGAGTTATTTTTACTTGTATTGACATGGATTTCTAACTATGTAAAGAGAATTAAGAGGATTAAAGCTTGGTTTTTACCTTGTACAGCCTTGGGCTTTTATTTTTAGGTCTAAGAGAAATATTTTTAGGTATATAAAGATTAGAGGAGGTGAAATTGAATATTTGTAAAGGTTTTGAAGCCATTTGTTGTAGCATTTTAATAGAACGGTCCTCACTATTGGGCGGACCCAGAGATGTAGGCTATTGAATCCAAACTCTGTTATCAACTTGATGGTGTTATGTTTGATTTTCTCTGATTATTATTGCATTCTAATCTTCATTTTAATTGTGATTTTACTTTCTTTATGCAAAATTAAAAAACAAGAAAGTGAAAATTTGAAGGATCTCATAAACATGAACAAGTGATTTTCAAATGTAATACACTTGTATTTTCAGTTTACAGATCAAATTTTTGGTATCAGAGCGGTTATTATTTAACAATGATTGCTAGTGTATGTTGACAAGGTCTAAATCCCAAAAGGGTGAAGGAAAAATCATTGAGTATAATCCAGAGATTAGTTCAAGGCATGCTTCAAGGATGGCTGAAGAAGAGATGGAATTCGATCAAGCTTTCCATTGAGCTTTCATGGACATGAGAAGCATGGTTGAGGAACTATACCATGACAAACAAAGAAAATATGAGAATTAAAAAGAAGGTGATTCACGAGAATCAAAAGGTAAAGAAACTGAAAAACCTTCTCCATCAGATGATGATAAAAAAAATTGTGGAATCTCTCCCTTCACTAAAATTGGATATTAAGTTTGAATTACCAATGTTTAATTGCAAAGTTAATGCCAAAAAAGTTGGATAATTGGGTCAAGCAGATTGAAGTTTATTTTAGGGTCCAAAATATTGTAGGGGATGAGTCAAAAATTCATTTGGCTACTCTTTGTATGAGAGGTACAACTCTCATCTGGTGGGAGAGTAAGTTGAAGGAAGCTGAGCTTCAAAAAGGCAACTCAATTTCTTCTTGGAATGAATTTATTGAAGAACTCAAAAAGAAATTCTATCCTTTAGGCTATATGCAACAAGCCATGATGGATTGGCAAAGTTTCAGACAAGGAAAAGGCCAAAGTGTTTAAGATTATACACAAGATTTTAGGAAAAAAGCTTTACTTTTGAATGTTCCTCTATACACACAAGAAATGCTGCTAAAATATATACATGGGTTGCATAGTTACTTAAGACATATGATTCTTATGTTCAATCCCACTAATTTAGATGTAGTATGTGTTCAAGCCACTCATTTAGAGGCTAGAGGAAAACAATCAAAAGAATCTTTTCCTAAAGTAAAAAGTAAGCAATCTAATGTTAAGCATTCCAAAGGGGAAAGTTTATCAGGAAAGGGTAAATAGAAATCCACTTATATTGTTAAAAAAGAAGAAGGAAAACCATTTTGTAATCATTGCAAGAAAAATCATGATGAGTCTAAGTGTTGGAAACTACATCCTGAGTTAAGGCCTAAAAAGTTTCAAAAGAAAGAAAAGAAGGCTAATGCTATGGTTCATGACGTAAGATCAGATTTAGGTGATGAAACTAAGATCACAGCTATGGGTTTACATAATGATTTTTATCTTTCAATTTATAACACTAAGTCATCAAATGATGCATCTTCTTCTAGACATAATTATGTGCATGTTGATAAGAAAATAAATGAATTGTTCCACATTAGAGTTGTTTCAAAGCATACTAATATTGACACTCTATTTGATAGTGGTTCACAAGCAAATTTAATTTCCGAAGAGGTTGTTAAGAAGCTAGGCTTGCAAACCAATCCCCATCCGAAGCCTTATCCGCTAGGTTGGGTGTGTGACAATGCAATGCTACAAGTCTCACAAACTTGTAGGCTAGGTTTTGCCATCACATCCAAGTTTGTGGATGAGGTTGAGTTGGATGTTGTTTCATTGGACATATGTGGGATTATTTTGGGAAGCCCATATCTTTATGATAGAAAAGAAATCTTCTATAGAGAGGAGAATAAGTACTTTATTGTTAAGGATGGCATTGAATATATAGTTAGAGTACATCACATTAGAACAAGTCTTTCCTTGGTTATAGCAGGGCAAATGAAAAGACTACTTAATTCAAGCAAGACTTTTTGTCTCATGTTGATTAAGTCTAAGGAAAAAGAATATTCTCAAGCTTTGAAAAAGTGTGATCCTAGACACAAGAATGAATTGGTTGAAATTATTTCTAATTATGATGATGTATTTCAGGATCCTAAGGGCTTACTCCCAAAGGGGGAGTTCAACATGAAATTTAGCTATTATAGGATTCTCCTCTCCCTAACATTGGCATGTACAGGTTATTAGTGGTGGAAAATGAGGAAATCAAAAAATAGGTAATGGATCTATTGGATAGAGGTGTTATTCATCCAAGTTCATCTCCTGTTGGTTTGCCAATTATTTTGGTGCCAAAGAAAGATGGCACTTGGTGAATGTGTGTTGATTTTCATGCTTTAAACAATATGACTATTAAGAATCGTTACCCTCTTCCTCATATAGATGATTTGTTGGATCAATTAAAACATGCTATTTATTTCACTAAGCTGGATTTGAGAAGTGGATATCATCAAGTAAGAATTAATGAAGGTGATGTATGGAAAACTGCCTTCAAGACAAAATGGGGATTGTTTGAATGGTTTGTTATGCCTTTTGGGTTGTGTAATGCCCTGGCTACATTCATGAGATTGATGAATGATGTTTTTAGATAGTTCCTTGATGATTTTTTTATGGTTTACTTAGATGATATATTGATTTTCAGCAAGTCATGGGAAGAGCATGTGATCTATATTAAGAAAGTCATGGATGCATTACGAAGGGAAAAACTCTATCTTAAAATGTCAAAATGTGAATTTCACAAGACCTCTTTGATATACTTGGGTTACATTGTAGGACATGGTAAATTGAAAATTGATCCTGTAAAAGTGGCAGTCATTGTTAATTGGCCTACACCCACTAACACAACTGAGGTTAGGAGTTTTCTTGTTGTAGTATAGTTTTGGAGGAAGTTTATTTATCAATTTTCATATATTGCATCACCTTTGCATTCTTTGAAAAGTGTGAAACAGGTCTTTTAGTGGGGAGGCAAACATCAAAAAGCCTTTGATACTTTGAAAGAAAAGAAAAGTACTGCTCTGGTCTTGGCACTTCTTGATATACAACAACCATTTGAGATCGAGACAGATGCAAGTGAGTATGCTATGGGAGCTATTTTAATGCAAGGTAAGAAACTAGTTTGTTATCATTCTAAAACCTTTACAAGTGCAGTAAGAAAATATCCAACTTATGATAAGGAATTGTATGCATTGGTTCAAAGTGTTAAAAAATGGAAACATTACTTAATGGGCAAAGAAATAATAAAAAATACATATCATCAGCCCTTACAATATCTCCAATCACAAACTAAGCTACAACAATCTAGACATTTTCATAGGATTGATTTCTTACAACAATTTCATCTTGTGATCAAGTATAAAAAAGGAGTTCAAAATAAGGTTGCAGATATGCTATCTAGGCCTCCTATGGTTGTTGCATCTATACTTTTAGAACATGGTTCTTTGTCTCATGAAAGTTATAAAGAACAATATGTGAATGATCTTGATTTTCAAGATGTTTATAAATACTTGATGAGTAGTAGAAAAGTAGAAGAATTGGACTATCATGTACACAATGATCTTTTGTATCATTTGTAAACTATGTATTCCTCAAAATGAGAGGGTGCACATGATTAGAGAAGCACATACTTCTCTTATTTCTGGTCATTTTGGAGTTGCTAAAATGGTTGCACATTGAAAATGTATTGTTATTGGCTTCATATGCAGGAAAATGTTGCTAAATATATAAGGGGATGTACTCTTTATGCCACAATTAAACCTAGTAACAGGAAATTGGGACTTTACACTCCTCTACCTGTTCCTACTCGTCCCTAGGAAAGTATCTCTATGGATTTTGTGGGGGGATTACCTATGACATAAATAAAACATGACTATTTATATGTGGTTATGGATAGATTTAAAAAAAATTGTGTTTTGATTCCTTGCACTAAGCAGATTACTAGCGAAGGCACTGCATATTTGTTCTTTAAACATGTATGGGTTCATTTTGGTTTGCCTAATTCAATTATTTCTGATCAGGATTCTCGATTTATTAGGAAGTTTTGGTCAACTTTGTGGGGACTAATGGACACTAAATTAAAAAATAGCACTTGATTTCATCCACAAACCGAAGGACAAATAGAGGTTTTGAACTGCACTGTGGTACATTTGTTTAGGGGTTATAGCAATAAACATCCAAAGTTATGGGATGAACAATTGTGTTACATACACCATGCATATAATCAGGCACTTCATTCTTCTACTATGAAATCTCCATTTGAAGTTTGTTATGGATACTTGCCTAAATCTCCTCTAGATGTTTGCTATGGATAGGATACAACTATTGGTGATCCAAAAGAAGCCATTTGAGCTAATAAGTTCATTGAACAAATAAAAATCATTCATCAGACTGTTCATACCCAATTGGAGAAAATTCAAGCCAAGTACAAAGCCAGGCATGACAAACATCATATTGATCACCAATTTGTTGTAGGTGATATGGTATGGCTTCACATTAGTAAGGAAAGACTGACAGGTGAAGGTAAAAAGTTGAAACCAATCCAGTATGGTCCTTTTTGGATAACAAAAAAAATTGCAACAAATGCTTTCTGATTAGACTTACCATATTACATGCAGATTTATTTAGTTGTAAATGTGAAAAATTTGAAATTGTATGAGCCTCCAATGATCATTGATCATGATGAAAGTGTATCCATTCCTTCTGTTGATGATTTTTATCTTGAATATCTAACAAAATTGCAAGAAGATACTATACTTGACAATAATATATAGATTTCACGAAGAGGTAATGTTGAATATCTTCATGTTGGTCTCAAAGGGATGCACCCAAGCAAGGCCAGATGGATGGAAGTTGGAAAGGTGAGGGAAAAATACCCTCACCTCATTACCAATTAATTTCAACTTTCAGAGGTCCAAAAGTTCCCAGTCGGGAGGAATGATCTAGGTGGATCCATGTACTGTTCTATTTTTTAAAGTCTTCAAATTTAGTTCAAATCATTTTCACATTGTATTACTCATCAAGAGCTTTTTGACGCTTTTTATGGTTTGCAAAATGGACACCGTATGCAAAAGTTATAGGCTGCTAAAGTTTTGGTTCGATAGGTAAAAATTTGGTGTCGTAAGATGATGTGGCATAGTTGAGGAATTCCAAGTGGACCAATCTCCATTTGACACATGGAAAATAATGAGGAGGAAAAAAATATTGGTTAGGTGTTTTTTTTATGCACATGGTATTTGATAAATTCAAATGTATTAAAGGCACCAAACCTCCATGCCACCCACCAAATACTCCACTAAACATGCATCTAGGCATTTGACTAGCTAGGTGGTGGCCAAAGTTGGTGCCCAAATGCTAGGCATTTGAAAACTTCATCAACTTGCTATATTAAGCATGCAAAACAACCATGCCTAGCAAATGTGGGACAAAAAGCCTTGGTCAAAGCACACCCATGGAAGAAGGATGCCCTTGCCCACTTCCCTAGGCACCTAGAAAGGAGGAGGGAGTTTTGATCTTGAGACCTGGCACCTAAAAGGCTAAGGTCTTTACCGCTTCAGCCACAGTGGCTGAAATGTTATAAAAGGGAGTTATTTTTACTTGTATTGACATGGATTTCTGACTATGTAAAGAGAATTAAGAGGATTAGAGCCTTGTTTTTGCCTTGTACGGCCTTGGGATTTTGTTTTCAGGTCTAAGAGAAATATTTTTAGGCATATAAAGATTAGAGGAGGTGAAATTGAAGAGTTGTAAAGGTTTTGAAGCCATTTGTTGTAGCATTTTAATATAATGGTCCTCAATATTGGGCAGACCCAGAGATGTAGGCTATTGAAGCCGAACTCCATTATCAACTTGCTGGTGTTATCTCTGATTTTCTTTGATTATTATTGCATTCTAATCTTCATTTTAATTCTGATTTTACTTTCTTTATACAAAATTAAAAAACAAAAAAGTGAAAATTTGAAGGATCTCATAAACATGAACAAGTGATTTTTGAATGTAATACACTTGTGTTTTCAGTTTACAGATCAATGCACCAGAATGAAGGCAAAGCCAAAACTAGAAGCATCCAAGTGGTCATATCTTATTTAACCAAATATTTTGAACATGACACTATCATCATACTTAGATAGTAACATCGATGCAACTATCTAGATAGCTAGAGGCACCATACCCAAAATCTGATAATTGTTTTAGAACTATCTTCCTTCTTAATTTCAACCTATTCTACATTTAGAAATGCATAGAATAAGCACAAAATAATTACTTATTTTATTTTTCATTTATATATAGCATAGTTGTACTTTCTATATTTATACTATTTTAGCATAATAAATTTATTGTATGCTTATACTTGAGTTTAGCATTTAATTGGCTTGATATATATCTAATTATCACCCTTGTGCCATTTCATTTATATATTTTTAATCCTAAGATTAAATTGAAATACACCCACACATATTTAATTGTAGGTTTAAATATATTCCCACAAAATTCAATCCCCATTGGGTGAATGGTGTCCCTTATATAACTAGTTGTAGTAGCATTGTAGCATATATTTCTCTCTTGGCATAACTATGACACTAATGGCACATTATAACATGTGCATGGACATATCTAAATATTATTTTCCAATAATATCCCACATGGATTATATTTTGTGCTATTGCACTTGCTGCAATATTAGCAACACCTAGATTCTCATGGAATCTAACCATGACTTCCTTGGCTTTAGCTTCTGATAGGCATCTGAGATAGATGACTTCATGGATTTTCCTAAAGAGGACTCCTTTATTTAGAATATATTGTGTAAATTTTAATTAGAGAGATATTTTTTCATTTGGTTCAACCCAAGAGGTGGGTTCCCATAGAAAAGATAATAAAAAATTAGGGTATACCAATTCTACTTGATCACATGCTCTTGATCTAATTGATCTAAAATGATCCTTGGATCAATCTCAATTATTATTTGAGTTAATGACCTCATACTAGATTTTTAGGCTTAGTTTATAATTCATATTATTGTATCATGGTCATCCATATACCCCTATGCTCCCCTAGCTCATTCTACCCCAACATGAGCTTTATAGTTAGGACTAGCATAATTATGTGTAATTTATTCCTAATAATACAGTGCCTGAATGTTTTTATAGCCTTGAAAAATGCATATGAATTTTTTTCCAATTTGGAACACTTCAACTCTACATCCCTCATATTGGTGCTCATAAAAGTGATGGGTGATCTCCTCCATCTAATATCTACATGAGACAAGCAGCAATGGTGTGTTCAAAGGCAAACAGGTAAATGTAGAAGTCATGGGCATAATTCAAATTAATTATCAATGGTTCTTTGATTATGACATCCTTTATATCTTGAAAATCCTTATTTGATTTAATTTTTTGTATGAAATAAATATAAAAATACTATTAAATCAACTAATTATGCAATTATAATCTAAGCTAAATTAAACCTTAGATAGAGCAACAAACAAAGAAAATAGTAAACACAACCTTATACCTCAAATATGCAAGTTTCTTCCATTGCATTGTAAACTTGATTTGCTCTTCAATAAGGTGGTTGATCACTCTTAAAATGCAAAGGAAAATGGGAAAAAATTTGGTAAAAAAGGATGTTTGAATGCTTTGATTCACTTGAATTCACTTGTAAATTGAATAGCACTTTGTTAGCATAAGTCAAGTTGGATAAAAATGACAGTTTTCAAGCTTGTTTATAATTTTATCAAGGAAGATCCAATAATGAAAGATTATTTGGATTTATTAAATGATCCAAATAATAAAAAATGGTTAATAAGTCCTCACCCATGAAGATGATGACCATTTAAATGGTTGAGAGAAGTATGAGAATGGTTAGCTGAGTCAACAACAATGAGTCAAACTTCTTGACAACTAAGAGGATGACTCAAAGGAGATCAAAAAAGTTGTGGGATTGGTTGGGATGAGACAGAATGTGAGGGAAGACAAGGTGGAAGATGTTGGGTGAGGTGTAAAATCTATATTTTTTATTTAAATAAAGATTTAAAGTGTGCACAATTGATTAATTTGATTTATTTAATTGTTTGAATTTGGATGAAGATGTGATGAATTATTTTAAGAATAATTATTAATAAGCTTTAGGTGCATTTTGACACTAAATGTAATTTAGGTGTCTAAATTTTCCCCTCTTTAAAATAGTGTTGTCAAGTAATAATGTTTCAAATAATTATTATAAGAAGTAGAGTGTTGATGATTAAGAAGGATAAAGTTACCCCAAATGAATGAAAATGAGTGTGATGATTCTCGCTCAAGGGTTTGTGTGATGAAATGAATAAATTCTCAAAATCAATGAAAATAGGGAAGAGTCAAAGTAATTCTAATGAGTGATAAATCAAATTATTATATAATCGATGTCAAACTTGTAGACACCTAAAACTGGCCACCAATAACCCCCAATCAAGCTTTTGGCCAATTTCCACCCAAAATGCACAATTTAGCCTAAAAATACTAAATTGCACTAAAAGATGTGAAACTAACATATTTAAATTCTAATTTTGTCTAGGGTATCCCTAAATGAGGAAATTCAATTTATGGGCTATCTAACTTTGATCAGATCATTTTGAGTCAAAATTCTAATTTTACACCTAGGTGCTCTGGATTGCTCTTTCTTATCAAATCTTTTGTACAAGATGTGTGCCTTCATTATTTATTTTTAGTAACATCCTAAATGGGATTATAGGTCTAACACATCTGACATCACCTCTTAATTCTAATTCAGTCAAATTTTGGACCAATATCAAGGCATTCTGATCAAATTGACTAATTTGTGCACAAAGTGCTTAATCATGCTTAAGAGCTAGTTAACCCAAATCAAGGCCCAATAAAAAATTTCATGGAAACTTGTTGAATATTTATTTTTGAAAATGAATATTTAATAGATGCATCATCAAGTGACCTCATTTCTTGGGAAGAAATCTCTAGGCCATAAATGCCATAAATATCAGGATTCATGCCTCCCATGCCTCATCAATGCCTTTCATTATGCCCTCTATGCCTCTTAATTTCCCCTTCTTTTAATTTCATGATGTGGATAATTAAAAAATTAATTCCAAAAATTGAATTAGTCCTCAATCACACATCTCAATCTTGAGATGGATGGTTCAAGTTGATTTTGATCAAATCCAAAAATCTATAAATAGAGAGGACATGAAAATCATTTCTAAAGCTATTTTGGTGCAAATTTATTATGTTGAAATATCTTCAAAGGACTCAATAATGTAAAGTTATAATGCCAAATTGATTCCAAGCCAAGCCAAGACAAAGCCACAAGGTGTCAAGGAGAGATGGAGGTAGCCAAACTTTAATTTCTAAGGACTTCATGAGCACAAGCTGAGCAAGCCACCACTACAAAGGCATTTATAACATCCAAGGAAGGTGAAATAGTTCTTGTGTTTTCATTCCTTTCTTTTTAGTTGTGTTTTTCATTTTCTTTTGTTAATTAAGCTCTCCCTAGTGTATAGGCCTAGAGATGTTATGCTATTAGTGTGTTTATTTAATTTTGTCTTCATTTTAAAACTAACACCATACTAACCATCCTCTCTTGAGTCAAATTTCTAGATCACAAAAATTAAAATATGGAGGTTGTGTAAATAGTTTCTCCAAGTTAATTAAAACTAGATTATTGATTCAAAAAACAATATTTTTATTGTTCCAAGATTGCACAATTAGTGTTTTTGATAGTGACATAGGGATCAATTGAGCAATTTTGGGAATGATATATATCCCAATGATAATAATATTTAGATATAAAAATAGAAAAAATGTATTGATTTTAAAATTATAATGATAAATTTACGTAGATAAATTTTTGTAAGATTTTTTTAAAAAAATTAGAATATTTAGATTTAATATATCCTAAATTTTGAAGTCAAAATGGAAGAAGAATGAGTAGAATGAAGGAATGGAGGAGGAAATTTTTGAAATATTATAAAAATAAAAATAAATGGGGTATAGAAATTCATTTGTGTAAATTTGATTTTCAAATCTATTTTCTAATAGAATATGAGTAGAGAGATTTTATCTAAGGTCTTGGGGGAAATATAGATCACATTCCACACCACAAGCACTATTCAGAGAGAGTAAGGAGATTTCAGAGACTTGGGAGGAATAGGCCTTTGGTAAGTTTTTATTTTGAATTTTTTGTACTTAATGTCATTTATTAGGGCTAAAAGTTGACCAAAATGAATTCATAAATGGTTTATCTATGAATTCATAAATAAAAGTTACAAATTCATTAGAGGAAACTATGAATTCATCAAATATATAAGCAAATTCATAAGATAGTGTATAAAAATCATATTAGGATAGAAATTGGGTAGAAATGGTGATTTTAGTTTAACAGTCATGAAATCATGAAAATGAGAGGCACAATCATCCAAATTAGTCATGAAATCATGAAAATGAGGGGCAAATTCATTTTAAGAATAAAATATGGTTCAAGAAAGGCAAAATTGATTAAGTTGAGAGAAAAATGACATAATTTAGTAGCAAAAATGCTCAATGCAAAAGTGAAAATGAGATTTGAAAAAAAATAAGATACAATAATAGATAAATAAGTGATAGGAAAATAATATATAAATATGTTGATTTGAAATGTATACGTGGATGGCTTTGTGTTTTTTTAAATGATTGTAATGTAGGGATTGTTTAAATTTTATGTTGAGTAAAATTAATTAGATGCTAATGCATTTAATTTTGAAGGAGGTATTATTAGTGATGAAAACTTAAGAGTAGAGACCTGGATTGATGGCATGGATGGCTAGTTTTATAGATTATGAATCAGAATTTTAGAAGAGATAGGTTTATCTTTCAATGCATAGATGCTAGAGATTCAAGTAGACAAGGCACTACTTACATCACTTGTCAAGATATGGAATAGTGAGACTAGTACATTTCACTTGTTTTAGATTATGATAAAAGCAAGTTTTGAAGGGACCCCAAAACCCCTTAACAGAATCAAGAAAGATAAAGAATTAACCACCACCAAGAAAAGTAGTCCTGAAACCTACTGAAGAGTAGTATCAAAATTAGGTTCTACAGGGACCTGAAACCACAAACATAGTCCAATAAAAGTACCCAAGTTTTACAAGGACCTAAAACCTCAAAGAACTTACATCATAGGGTAAAGAATGCTAAAAAATATATATCTTTAACATTCTACCCTGTCCAATAATGCAAGTTGCCATTGCAATAAACAATAATGACATACAAGCATTTACCGGGACATTAAAATTTTGCAAAATACCTTTGGTTTCTCTGTCACTTTGATTTGATAGAGACACCATCAGATCTAGCAATAATGATGGCCGTATCCATGTTGAGAAAAAGGTTGTGCTCCACCATGCCCTCAAACCCTAAAATTGCACTACCCACAGCCTTGGCGACCTTAATCGGCATCTCAAAATACAAATCCACAATATAGTTTGAATTATCCGTCACATAGGGTTAGTCACCATCCATGCACAACTTGGCCTCGTAGCCCTCTACATCAAAAAGTGTCTGCAGTCATTGTGCATTGTACTTTCAACAAAATGGCACCACTTCTACTAGCATGGCCAGCTTTCTCCCACCAATACCATTAACCAGCTTTGGCTCATTGACAACGACAACAAATTTTGATGAGGCATCCTCAACCATTTTTTCCCCTGAGCAGGGAACCGCTGTGGGCCCTACCCTCAAATATGTTCTTGTTAGTACATTTCACTTGTTAATAAGAGAGATGAAAGTGATTTTAGAGGATGTGTATTAGATTCTAGGCATTTTGATACAAGGGAGATGGGTATATTGAGGGTAGCGTCCACATGAGATTACATTATTCAGAAGTTTTGATGATGGTATGATTCATAATATTAGGGGAAATGTGGATGTGGATTATTTTACTAAATTAGATATGGATTCTTTGATGATTGTAATTATGGATGTTTATATGGACTTTTATGCATGATTGATAGACATATGAATATATTTAGTACTAGTTATTTCATGTATTTTGATTTACGCTAGCATTTTTTAATTCTTTCATCATATGGATTATTGATTATGACTTATGTGATGTATGACTGGATTCATGTATGGATTAGACAATGACATTAGATACTTTACATTTGATTTTTATTCTTTGAATTAGATTTTTAACAATAAATAGTTTTGAGAAACCTGGTTTTTAATATAGCATGAAACACATTACAATCAATGATATTGATTAATCGTGATGAATATTGATGTTTTAGTCATAGAAACTAAAGAATTAATAAATTGTATAAAATAAAAGTACGTCATGATATATCAAAACCATAACCATACTATTATGCAATTCACAAAATAATCTACACAAAGAACATCACTTAACAATAAGATGTGAAAACAAAAGTAATCTATTTGATATTAACACACAAAATGACAATAAAACAATATTAAGAAAAAAAGATACATAAATAGATGAAAATATATTAATTCTAAAGATAGATAGTTGATACATTGAAAAATGATCATAATGGGCAAATAAAAAAAAAAAGGAAATAACTATGAAAATGGTTAAAGATAAAAATGAAGTAATAACCAACTTAATGCTTAGGGAGAAAAATGGATTAAATAACCAAATTAATGGTTAGGGATAAAAATAACCAAATTAATGGCCAAGGATAGAAAAT
>JARHVA010011798.1:0-22311 GCA_037957365.1 Torreya grandis | reverse complement strand
AAAATAGTTATACCTTTCCAATGGATTTACCTTCTGAGATTAATTATAAGAATAGGCATGAATTGTATAGTTAAGGATTCTTAAACAATGTATTTATATCCAAAATAAGTGGCACTTATCCTTGTTCTATGAATGAATTTATTAAGTAATTAGAAATTAAAATAATAATAAGTTTAGGATAATCGATCAGTCAAGATTCATGAGTCTTTATAATGGAAGTTGAAGCTTGTAGTTATAAATTGATCAAAATAATGAAAAACATTCATCTTGATTGAGATTCAAGGTTGAGAATGAGTCCCCATATCTCTTTGATTAATCATGAAAGAATTTTCATCTATTATGGATTAGAATGTGTAAATTAATTTTTCATGTTATGCAATTGAGTGTGTAAGTGAGAGTTAAAATATTTTTAACTTCACACTTTTTGTAGTGATAATATCAATGTGAGGTAATATTAAATTTTTTGATGTAATAAAATAGATAGTTACAAAAGATATGAAATTATTTTATTAGAATAATAAATATATTAAATAATTACAATTAATTAATAATTATAATAACATAAATATTTTAATTAATTAATAATTAGAAGAAAATAACTATATTTATCAATTAAAAATAATTAATAATTAGAAGAAAGATGGAATTTATAATGTTATTTTTTAAGATTAATATTTCATTTAATTGAACTTGGAATAACATTTATAAGTCATGGAAATGATTTGATACATTATACAAGAAATAAATGATATGATATGGTGTATTTCCCCAATCGGGGATGCATCAAAGTGTTCAGAATATGGATGGTAATTTGAGTGGCCGGTTTGGATTAAAATGAAATTTTTGTATGTTATTAAAATAATGTAATTTCCATGTTAAATTTTGACATGGAAGTGATGAAAATTAAGTGTCTATAATTAGTGTTAACATAGTATTGGATGTAATATTACAATTTCTATTTTCAGTTGATGAATTAAAAACCTTGGTAGATGTCAAGAATAAAGGATACTGCATTTCATGGAAGGAAATTGAACTATAAAATCATGTATATTAATCCATTACAGTCATTTTTTAGTGAAAAATTTTTTAGTGACTCATAATATTATAGTACTATGAAAGAGGGATATTGCAGTGATGACACTGAAAGCATAATCAATATAGGTCTTAAAGATAGAATTACTTTTATCACAAATAATTATATCCTGCAATATAAATGTTCTATCAAAGATGAATACATAACCCAAGGTTTTTATAACTAATTTTAAATAAGATCATAAAATTTATGAAGAGATATTGGACCCCTGATGTTTGGTATAATGCTTTAAAAAGGTGGTAAATTTATGTTTCGATTGTTTAAACTTGTTACAACCTAATAAACTAATAATTAGATAATAAAAAATTTATTTTCATAAAAAAAATAATAACCCTTATACCTTTTACATATAATTGAACATAATTTTAAGTTTATAGGCATTTTTACCAAATTGAACCATTTGTGCTCATCTATGAACAAATGTGTTGTAGAGGGAACAACTAAAAATGTAATTGATGGAGACATGGTACTATTTATATTATTGGGCCTCAATATATTTGGTGATCATATTGATAAAATATTCATACCTCCTTGTAAAATATGTTCTCTATCTTATTAATCTCTCATACAATGGCCTACTATGCAATTGGTCGACATCAATGGTTCTCATATGGGTGTCATATTCAAATAAGTCCCAAAAGAGGTTGAGGTCAACATGTGGGATGCATTTCAATATAAAAAACCCTAATTGATATACAAAGTTTATTTTTTTTTCCACTAATTATAATCATTCTAAAATAGCGATCATAAGACCTTGTCATTCTCAAAAAGGTCAAAAATTGAATGCCCCACTAGCTAGTTTGTCAAAATAAAAAGTTATTGAGAATAGAAAATGGTTAATTTTTTTGATGAAGTGTTGAATTTGAAAAATCATTGTTTCAATATAACTGTCTCCAAAAATTTCTCCTTTATTTATTCATATTTATATGGCACAAAACTAGAGCCCTAGATGAATAAGATGGAAAGAATTTTGTGATAGATGCACTAACAACAAATTACATCTTTAATTTGGATGACAAATTTATGGAAGTACATAAAATAAAATTCAATGAGATGGATGTTTGTAATAATACATAATACAAATATTATGGGTACCCAAGGTTATAAAATAATAAATATGATTGTATAAATGGCAACAAGCATTCACTAAATGGTAACATTGGGAAAGAGAAAGATATATCAAATACCACTATAAAATTATTTGTATATAGAGAATAATTGAGATAAATTCATAGATTTTTTCACATTTAACTCATTATATAGGTAATTATGGATTAAAATTTCCTCAAAGGTTTATTCTTGCATTATATACACATAATTTAATGTGAAATAAGTGTAATGAGGAACTTGAATTGTTGAAACTTCTTCTACTGCCATAGCTAGGCTTCATCAAGATAATGACAAGAATATTTCAAAATGTTTTAATTTAAAATAAATTAATTGACAAGGATGATGAGTATACATCTATGTATAAAAAACATAGATCCATCACATACTTAAATGTATTCTCAAAACATAAAGAGGACAAAACATGTCACAATGAATACTTTTGAATTTATTGTGCGCATTAATCTGCCACATATTTCAATAAAAAAGACCAAACTTATGTATTAATGAGAATTGTGTGTGAAAAAAATGGATAAAATGAAAATTTACATACCAAGGATGGGAAAAACATCAAATTCAATAAGCTATGTTATGAACCTCCTAGTTACTTTGATTGATATGCTCACACATGGACACAATACTGGGTGTTTTAACCACTTTGGCTTAACATCTATTAAATGTGGAGAAAAATATAGTCAAATCATTTGATTTTTGTCTAAATATTCATAAATAACCCATCACTAATGATTATGGTAATTTATTGTATAGTTATGGATCATATAAATAGTCATTATATGATGCACTATTATAAAATGAATTGCATGAAAAATATAGGTAAAAAGAAAAAGTTGTCCATTTTGAAACAATTACTATTGCTAGTAGAAGTACTTCATTAAAAATAACCATTGATCCTCTACTTACAACTGAATAATGCTTTGAGTGATAACAAGAATCATACTTTATTTACATTTTCATCAATTTTGACTGTAAGACGGGTATTCAACATTGTGTATGTAATTTTATTAATAGTGGGACACACTCATGAGGATATAGATGGGAATTTTGTAAAACTAACAACATTGTTATGGAATTAGACATAATTTATTTTTCACATATCATGAACACATGTAAAAAATTTCAAGAATGGTGATGTACATTCATTCCTTAGCTTATTAAGTGTATGACTTCAAGTCCTTCAAGGAGCCACACTTGTTTGATAGAAACCAAAAGATAGTGGGTATTATCAAACCTAATATGTGTAGGTTCCATGTTTTGTATGGCATACCAATGTTGGAATATAAATAATAATAAAGGATATACAATGATCTCATCTAATAAAAATGATTCATACTAAATATAATGGTGAACCAAACTTGTTAGAGGTGAAGTCTCCTCTAGTACCTTTTAAATAACACAAAGAAATGTAAAATCTGAAAAAGGTAATAACCTAGTATATTGAACATTGGAGAAAAATTGCAACATATGAAGGTAGATAATAATGTCTTCCAAAGTTAAGTATTGGGGAAAAAAATGTATGTTTTGGATAGATCATTTTTAAGTTTTATCAAGATGTTTTATGCTATTTTTTTCCATTAATAATACTAGATAATGACATTTATGACCAAATAATAGGAACCACACATTTTCATATACAATACTACATTAATCAATATATCCCAATTAATAATTATATCTATGTTGGGACTATTTGTGTAAAATTTAATTATGTGTTCAATCCATTGATGTATGTGTATATGGGTTAGATGATTCTTGTATGAACAATAAGTTAAAATAAAAATATATACATATGGGAATGTTATTTGGTGATATTTACCTTAAACCAAAAGGTGAGAATGTTATTAAAAAGGTGAGGCTTCAATATTAGAAACCTTCAGGGACAAAATAAGGTGAATCATTGTATTGGTATTATTTGAGGCCTAATAAAACATGGATAAAATAATATGAAATTAAATTAGACATTTATTTAGATAGCTTCATCTGAGCATAAACACCACAAAATTTTGTAAAAGAGGATTGATTAAGGTACCTAAAAATGACATGAGGTCAGTGAATCATATATTACACTACTTGAATAGGTAATGAATACCAAGATGAAAATTTGAATAATATAAATTAATATGTGATATATTTTGTGTACAAAAATTCCTAATATTTAAAAAACTTAGGACTTTGAAAATTTAGCTAAAATTTCTTTAACATGCTTATTTATTATATATTGCTAGCTAAAAATATTTATATTTATTTTAATTTGATTTAATTTTAAAATGAATTATAATATGTTTCAAACATGTTTTAAGTGTAAATAAATTTTAAATACATAAAAATATATGTTGAATACATGAAGACAATGTTGTGTTTAGGAGATAGATAAGCTTTTTTTGGAGTAAAAATTGTGCATGTACAATATTTTTTGAAATAGCCAATCAACACTTTTTGAGACAATATTTAAGAGATAAAATAAAATTAGATCTAACTAAATAAATTCATAAAGGAATATAATTTTCAAATTAATATTATGGTTTAATATTTTCAGTCACATGAGTATCTGATCAAAATCTATGGCCAAATGAAATCACCCTACTACATAGATTTGATAGTTTTCATATTGAGCCAATTTTTAGTCATTTGCATAGTTTTCAAAATGGACTGTCAGCATGATTTTATGAACATTTTTTCATAATAAAATAAAATTAAATAAAAATAAAAATTTGCATGCATAGAGACAAATATAATGAAAACATAGTGGTCTAATATGTTTAGTAAAATAATTATTAAATCAAAAGATATGACTCCATAAAATTAGTTTATCAGGGGGATTTGATAGTTTTTATACTTGACCCAATAAATAATTTTGACCTAGATAATATTATTTAAGGCTATAAATATTTATTTAAAATTAGAAAATATTATCTAAATCTCATGTAAATTTTGATGAATAAGTCAACTAAATTTATTTTTAAGTGGATATTAGTTTTTAAAAATCAATAAAACATGTTATTTGGATGAACATTTAAGGCATATTTTTATTTTTTTATGGTTTTTTTTTTAGTATTTGAAATATGTGTAAATTATAACTATAGTTCACTCTTCATGTGAACTATGAATTAATGGCTTTGGTTCACTTAGTTTCATTATTGATAATTTATATTGAACCCATTATTATTGAGGAAAAATTTGGCTATCAAAGTGAATAATAAATTATATGGATTATTCATCAAGTTTGTCTTGATGTGCGGATATTTTTTCTTCTCTAAAATCTTGTGATCCATTGAATAATTTTCATGATTCTTGTATTGTTATTCTTTTAGTTATGTAAAAGTTTTTTTAATACATTTATTTAAATTATGATGTTACTAATTTGAATGTTTTCTTATTTAAAAATCATAATCTCCCATTGAATATGTGTAATTTCAATCCTATATTGGCATCAACCTTTGATTATGAGAATTAGAGTTTACTTTATTTTATTTGATTTGAATCCTAATTATGTTTATGTATTTTTTATGTTGATAGCTATAGTCATCTACAATAGTAACCTACAATAAGCATTAGTTCCGACTCACTTGTCTAGCCCATGGTATAAGATCTAATTTAGAAGGGTTTCATCCACTTTTATTCATAAAACCTCTTTTATATCAAAATCTTCCCTATTTTTTTAATTTTTTATAAATATTATTATTTTAATATAGTATTAGTGTAAATATCTATTTTTTGATGTTAATTTTATTAGTTAAGTGAATTTCCCTTGATGGTATGTAGGTCACATGTTATTACACCACTTGGTTAATCTAAAATTATTTACCTAAAACTCATTCCTTAGAATAATTAATCACCAATCATAAAACAAGACAATAAAAATTTCTTATATGTGATGTGTATAAAAACTACATGAACATAAAATTGGCACTAGAAGGAAGGCCCCTTTTGATTAATTTTCATCTAATTCATCATTTTATTTTAGTTGATTATATATATATATATATATATATATATATATATATATATATATATATATATATATATATATATATATATATATATATATATATATATATATATATATATATATATTAGAAAGTTAAAAATTAAAAAATATTTCTTAGCTTGGTGAATCACCCATAAACATTATAGGTATTCAGAATGATTTACTAAATGATCCATTTATTTTTCTTCCTAGTTTTTAAAATAATTACAAAAGAACTGTTGAAGAACATTTTGTTTCTTAAAAATCTATTATAAATGTTTTGAATATGAAATTTGAGGATATATATTGCATATTATTTCCTTTTTAATATATAATAAATATCTTATGATTGGTTTTTTAGGCTTGGAACTTAATTCTATTGCTAGTTAGAAGATTTTTGAAGATAATTTTTTTCTTCAATTTGGTCAAATGATTGATGATAATATTTTTATAAAAGAATTTAATATGATAAAAAGAGAAATTCATGAGTTAATTATGGATTTAGTTTCATATTTAAAAATAATTATAGCAAAATCTCAATCAATCATAGACCTTCTAAAATAATGGTTTTAGATATGTATTTGTATGTTTTGGATTCATTAACCTCCACTTTTGTGAGAATGTCTCTAGAAAATAGTTTGGTTTTAGCATTTTTATAATATATTAAAGTTTATAATAAGTTATCATGCACAAATAAAGGTCAAGTGGAGGATTTATTCTCTTTTTTAAGTATTATGTCAAATAATCAAAATGTTCAAGATGCTATCATTATTCCAATAGAAGCCTTTTAGTATGAACAAGTTGATAATGAAGCTTATAGTTTTATAAATAATGATATGATTAAAGATTAATTAGACATTCAGATGATGATGAATACAAAGATATTTCAAATGTAGAATAACATAACCAAAACATGCAAGAAGTAAAAAAATATGTTTGTTTATCAGATGACTCAAATCTCAAAAACTTGATATTTATTTAACCTCTTTCTCCAAACACCATATTCACCCAAATTTAGGTAAATAAAATATATTTTTTATGTTTATAAAGAATTTGAGGTAAATATCTAATATATCAATGTTTATTCTAATTTTAGAATTAAGAAAGATGATTATGTTGAATACATCCAAGTAACTTATTTTAGGTTTAAAAGAAAGAAAAGAAAAGTAGTTGTTAAAGGAATATAATTATTTTATTTTACATTTGAGGAATTTAAATATAAGAATATTTATTCTAAAAATGAGTGGGATACATTATACATAAATTTTCCAAACCCAACCTCCCAACTTTGATTGGAATTATTTTTTCAAATTAGAGTATATTAATTTTTATTATTAATTTAGTTTAGTTTTCCTTTCAATTAATTAATTTTAACAAATAAATTCATCATGACCATTCATCCACTTGACAAAAATTATCATAGTTGATATTTGTTCACACTTATGGATATTTATGGGTTGCTCATTAGGTATTTAAATCTTGGAATCAATATATGTGTCATAATTAAATATAAATTTTATTTGAATGGAACAATATTATTAGATTGTTTAGAGCAAATGACGAGTCCAATTTATGACTCATTATACTAATAATCACCTATGTTACACCTATTATCCTACTATCTTAGATTGAGTATTTCATACATAATTATATATTATTGGTTTGTGTGTCTAAGTTTCTTATTATTATCACTATGTTCTAACATTTGGCATTGTTAGTTCTCCAGTTTCACATATTCAAGAACTATAACCATATATAAACAAATATTAAGATTTTTTTATGTATTAAGTCAATCCTTAGAGTGAGATTATAGAAATATGTTAACCTATAACAAAGCTTTAAATTTTATTAGTGTAACTCTAGAGTTTATCAGTAGAGCTCCAGAGTTTATCAATAAGGCTCTAGAGTTTGACAATTGATCTCTAGAGTAATACAAGCATTCTATGAGTGAACCATGAAGCTCCTAAAATTGTTATCATAGCTTCAACATTTATCTAGCATGTGTCTTAGACATTTTTTTATGAAACTTTAAATCTTCTAGAAAGTGTCTAGAACATTATTTCTAGATTATGTCTACACCCACTTTTAGGCTTTCTAATTATATTACTTCCAGTTATAGAATATCTAAAACAACAACATTGTATCTACAATGATATTTTGGGTTACTTGATCTAATGTTGTAAAGACAAAATGATGTGACACTCAAATAAAATTGGCATATGTTTTTCTATTTTCTAACATTATTCCTTGGAGCGTGAGTAGTTATAATGCATCTTTATGTTTTTCAAGTTAGTTTAATCATTGTTATGATCTTGTTATATTATTAGACTATTAAATGTAATTTAGGCTACCAGAAAAATAGCAAATTAGAATAAAATAATATTTTTTTCTACTTCTCTTAGGGATAAACATGTAAGAGAATATTAATAGCATATGTATTATTCTAGTTTGTAACTTATTTTATCAATCAATGAATCTTTTGTCAATTATATAAACATTGAGTTTATTTTATCTTAATCTGAGGGAGAGCAAGGGCCCACTCACTTGATGAAACTAGTACTTTTATGGTAGTTATGTTTTTTATTTAATTATTCATTTAAGTTTTGGTAATATTATTTATGTATAAGTGTGTATTATTAACCTGTAGGATCATCTCTATTTATGTGTGTACATTCATTTCCTAATTAGTTTTCTTAGTATTGATTTCATTAATATGAACATTTAATTAATAAGTAAATTCAATTCTACAATCCTAGATAGTAAGTGTGTTTCCAATTCTATAAAGTGTGTTTCCAATTGTATCAAGTGTTTTTCTAATTATATCAAGTGTGTTCCAATTCCATCAAGTGTGATTTTAATTCACCATTAGAGTGTTTTCATTTAAAAGCAATTATCTAGTTTTCAATTTTAACAAGATATAATAGAACTTAGGATTAATTACTCCATCAAAAATCCTTAAAACATCACTATTAAATAAGTAACCAAACTACCTAATTACATATAGACATTAGACACCATCCATGGTATGAATGAAATTATCCTTAGATTGATTAAATAAATGGGTAAATGACACCCATCATTTTTAGCACCATTGTTAGGGACATTCACTTTAGATGTTAGTAAGGTACAAACACAAGCTATCAATAATCATAAAAACCTCCTAAATGTTAAAAATATGTGATTAGGAGAAGAGACTCTTAGAGAATATTCATTACAAAATAGCATCAACAAGACATTATAGCTAGCCATATAATACATGCATTAGTAGATAAACTTGAAAATCTAAGAAAAGGGGTTGAAGAAACATTTTCACCTACTAGGGAAAAATTATACTGAATGGATCCTCTAGATCAATCTCCCAAAGAAAAAAAATGACTTAAATAAGATATGTTAGAAAACATTGAATCTCAATTAAACATCCTTTAATAAACATTGATGAACAAAAAATTCCCCTAGAATGTTTGATAAAATTAACTTTGGAGAAATGGGGGACAATCATGGAAAATGTCAAAAATTCTCAAGGAAATATGAATAACCATCCTAGAAGGACCATTACCAATCCCATTGTCTTGGAAGAGGATGATAAAAAAACCATGAAAAAAAATTCTCCATCCATTTTTCCCACCTTTACAAGTTAATATATAGATTACCTTGATCAATTTATCTTTAAATTCAAAATTTTATGTCAGACTTATGATTAAAAAACTCATAATCAAAGGTAGAAACTCTTTCCTTCTACACTGAAAGAAGGGGATATGATATGCTTCATAGGATTGCTCCCAAAATACATCCACTCATGGGAATACATTGAGACAAAATTATTATATAAATATAAAGACTACTATATGGTGAGAGATAATAATAAAGAATTTTTAGGATCAAACAAAATGAAGATGAAAACCTAGTGGATTATGTTGACCAATTTTTATTTACCCATAGAAAATGTGGCTATGAAATATCTAAATATGTTTCTAAAATAGTCTTTATAAAATGACTTGAGAGTGATGCTATGGATTCGCTGAACCTAATGAAATAAGGGGATATAAATAAGATGAATCTGCCTTAAATCACTGAAGTGTACATAAATTATTCAAGGACAAATCCTAGCACTAAAAATAAAAGAATAAGGATAGGAGGAAATTATATGATTAAATTAATTTAATAGTTATCAAATATTAATATAGAAATATTGGTTTAGTTGAATACCAAATTATATGGGTTACAAGCCAAAACTAATAATGCAACTAAACCCTTGGCTATGTATTTTCCTAAGTGTAAAATAAAGCATGCCCTTAGAGACTATCCTTTGGATAGAACTAAGATATGATTAATCTATTATACAAATGAACATGATACCAAAAAATAATCCCTCATTCCATCCCTAAAAAACTATTTTAAATAAGTCATGGAACGTATAGAAGATCTCAATTTTATCTAATGGTAGGGAAATCATTTTTCACACAACTAGAATCAAAATCAAATTAGACCTTGAGCTCCTACAAACCCTTGGATGATTCCATGGATTAGACATAAATATACATAGGCATGGGGAATTACATAATAGGGTACATAATAATGGACACCACAACCATGGATTCCCAAACATCGTCAATAACCTTGGATACCCCACCCTACTCCTCAACCATGGGTAATTAAGCCATGGGTTCCTCAACAAAATTTCATTCAAATAAGGTACCCTTAACTAAAGCATTAATGGATACCCCTTCCAATTAGACACCATATAATGAGCAAGTAAACTAGACAAAATTACATGTTTAACCTATGGAAAATCCAAAACAAAATAGATAAGAAGCCCTTGTATTTAAGATAAATAAGGAAAGAACTCTAAGTGTAGGTGCCATTGATTGATAGAATGTTTAGCTTGGATCAGGAAAAACATTATAAAATCCTATATTAACTATTTCTAAGATTAAAAATGAGAAACTAGAATATATTAAACAAAAATCACAAGATAAATATCCTAAGAAACCTAAAAAAGCTAATACAACTCCTCCAGTTATTCTATTCCTAGAAAGACTTATAGAAGTGAAGAGTAGAGGAAAATCTAAGATGATCTTAGAATTAAGGAAAATCAACATAGAAATACCAATATTACAAGACATTAGGGACTTCAAAAATCTCAATAGAGTGATAAAATATTTGTGCATAAAACTCCATAAAGAAAAAGGCATTACCCTAAGACCATACATGTAGATATTAAATGTTGACTATTAAACTTGCACCCTTGTGAAGGTAGTTTTAGGCATTTAAAATTTGAAGTAACAAGGATAAAATCCTAGGATATGGGTGTGATAATATGTGGATTTAATCTCTAAATTATAATGGCTAGCTCCCCTTGAGGTACCAGTTAGGATATCTACTCTACACTACCAGCTTGCAAGGGAAAAGATAATAATGTAAACTAAATGGAAAACCTATCTAATTGAGGTGATACACTAAAATGTGTCCTCTACTTGTTTATTTTGCACTAATAATGTTTAATAATAACATAAACCTGATTACACTTATCAAATGAAATCCTCCAAGCATCAATATTTCACATAGAGGCTTAGGCTTGATGTATGATCTAAGGCAACTAGTCAATAGGTCTATGAAGGACACCAAAGGGAGATCACACTTGAAAAAAATAGAAGGTTACATAATCAAACTATTATAACTTTAAGGATGAGATAACATATAAAAATAGGTAAAAATCAGAGTAAAATATGAGGGTAATCATTAACTATCACTGTCATTCATCAAGAAACCATGAAAATACACTAATCACAAGCTTTGAGGAGGCATGGATTCAGTCTTATTCCTTCAAAATAGTGAAGTAAAAGTGATTTTATGAGAATGAAATTTAAAAAAATTAGGTAAAGGATTATTTTAAATGTCAAATATAAGATTACATATAGATAAAAAGTGAGAAAAGTGAGAAATATAAAGCCAAGAAACTAAGAAATATGACATTTACTTAGTCTTCTTGAAACCCAGGATAATATTTATTAAATATATCTTATATTCCTTCCCCAAAATTCATGTATGGGTTAATGTTTAAGTGTATTATAATCATGAAGAATTCTTGAAGAGGTCATGATCCCTGTGTTGACACAGTGGATTACACTCGGGGCAGGATGCCTAGTTCCTGCCCTTCCACACGCAACAATGGAAACTCCCCTCTCACTTGTGGGACCGATGAAGCTGGAGGGGAGAGTCTCTAAATAAGGGCTAGCTCCCTCTAATGTATCTTTTAGGACTTGGTTTCTCCTAATTCTAACAAACAAATGTAAAAAAAGGGGCGGTGAAAAGGGAGAGAGAGATGCTGAAAATAGAACCTAAGCCTAAAAATGAAAAGGTGATACACTAGAAAAGTTGACCCACCCAGCCCGAGCATACACTTTTCACCAAGAAGAAACACCCATACACTTCATCTGATGTGGGAAACTCTTTTGTTTTAGTGAGTTAGGGGACCTTAGAGATACAAGGAGGAAGGAACTAGCAAAGGTGTTCTGAGACACACTTTGATAGCCTATTCACATGCGCCTATATTCTTGTTGTAGACACTTCTGGCAGACTTGTAGAAAAGAGACTTCACAATGCACTGGACATGCTATAATCAATCTATGAAAATCATGAAATACAATGACTTAACACAAAATAAGAACATAGACATATACTTTAAAGTGCAAGTCTAGATAGAGGTAAAAATACAAAGTCCTGATTCAAGGTAAAATCTGGCAAAGCTCTGCCATACAAGCCCCGAGAGATTTTTGGGTAGAGTTTTGCCTTAAGGCTAAGAGAATGGATCATTTTCTCAAATGAAAAGTTTAAAATATATAGAAAGAGGAAGAGAACTTGGCACTTTTTGGGAAAGACTTTGGCACTCTTTTTGCAAGTTGGCCCATGTGCGCTCTGAGCCTTGGGAAGAGAAAGCCGTTTGATTGTTAGCTCCTACTTTGACTTTGGCATCTCAATGTTAATATGGAAGCATGATTTGTGCCTCTTTTTTACAAATAGACTACTCCCTTTAAGGAATTTTCATGGCTTCTCTTCTTATAAATGCAAACTGGAAGAAAAATAGGCTGCACCGTTTGGTGACCATTTAGCAATAACTCACCTCCTCTTTGCCTCTTGAACTAATTTGTCTCTTTTTGCACCTTGTATTCTTCTTGATTTGTCTCTTTCTACTCCTTCAGCCCTTAGGGGAAATCTTTTGGTGAGCTGTTATGTTCCTTGAGCTCTTTTCATGGTTGGCACTCAAGTAATTCAAAAGCAAATGGCTATTTCACTATCTTAAATTTAACGTCTATGCACCCATCATCACTTTAAAAAATAATGGCTAATCTGTCTTCTTGAATTTGACAGCTTTTGGGATGTTACCATCCTTGGCAAATTTCTTTGGGTTCTTTTCTATGGGCTTTTTTTGTGGGTTTTTTCCCTGTAAACTTTTTTTGCAGACAATTTTCCCGCAGACAAAAAGTCTGCAAGAATTGCCTTGTGAGTTTGCCTTCAAAAATTTCCTCTCAAGATTTTTTTCTGAAGGAATTCCTTCAGACAAAAAGTCTAAAAGAATTCAAATCCTTAAGTCTTTTCACATTTTTTAAAATCCTTTGGCTACCTTCAAAGTGCTCCCTACCCTCCACAAGGGATTTTGAACTCAGAACTGCCCTCCACAAGGGCACTTGCCCTTTGGCTTTAAGACACTCCTTTGAACCAAGCCATTAAACTGACCAATTGAACCAAAAATGGTTCAACAGTTTAATAGTTCAACACTACACACCACTCTCTTATTGAACCAAGCCTTTAAAACATTCACTTGAACCAACTGTTGAACCAATCCATTAAACTAGTTCAATGGTTCAAACATTTGTTGAGTTGAGCCTTTGAACTGAGTGTTGAACCAAGCTCACCAAACCATCTAATGAACCAAGTGATTAAACCATCTAATTAAACTAAAATTATTGAACCAAAGTGTTGAACCAAGCCAAAGCATTGAACAAATTGAATTTAACCAAGGCCGATAAACTTTGTGTTGAACTTTGCTGATTGAACTGAGTGTTGAACCAAGGTTGATTGAACCAAGACATTGAACTTGAGAAATGAACCTAATAATTGAACCAAGGTGTTGAACCAAGGCATTGAACTAGTTCAATGGTTCAATGGTTCAACAATGCCAACCTTCCTTATGATTTTCTTTAGACAAGAGCCTGAAAAAGCCTTGTAAAACCTATCACTCTCTGAATTGATTCCTCATGCATCAAAATACTAACTTGCAAAGTCCATAGAAAAACTTCACCTACAGAGTGCATAGAAATTCTTGGACTTATGCAAAATCAAAAAAATAATTGGCCTAGAATAGCAGGGGAAGAAGGGGACTGATTTTTGGCCTATTGGGCAGAAAATGGTCAACAAAGTGGTGACTCTTAGGGGAAGCATGCTTGCTATGCTTTTTTTTAACAATTTTTGGCACACCCGGTGGGACCAACTAGGATAGGTTTTGTCCAAAGAGTTGTAGAATTTTTGGTGTGTTCTTCAACCAACCACCCTTTGGAGGCTTTTGCATCAACACCAATGGTGACTCCAAGTTGAATCAATTGGTTAAGTAGTCCAAGTGCCATCAATAATCTTATTTTTGTATGTATAATTCCTTTGCACAAAATCATAGACCTTGTATACCTTCATATGACTTCAATCAGACTCAAAATTTTCATGCAATCACCTCAAGCAGCCCTCCTAGTTGCCCTTCAACAATAAGGGAGGTGGCACTGGAGTTTGAGAAGTAGGTAATGGAAATCGATAGACTAGATGAGAAGTACAATTATTAGTAGGAGCTGATGTACAAAGAATCATGTTTATTCAGGCAAGCTTAGGCCTTGCAGTCCATGGAGGAAGAGGTAGCAAAATGGAGGAATCCTTTCATTCAAGGTAGTAAGCCTTGCACACCCCCTCCTATCCTAAATAAATCCCCCTCTTGTGCACCAAATCCTTTCTTTCAGATGGCACTTGCTCACTCTAGCTCATCTGATGTATCAATCAACCCTGCTCTTGACCCTGTCCACCTAGCATTCAAGCATTAAAGGGAACTAGAACAACATCCCATGGAGATGAACCTTATAAATTCCTTAGATCATGAATCTTCTTTTGGGGGGAGCATTATGAACCATCACATCTCTCTTGAAACTGCTCCTACTCAACATGATGATGGTGGTGACCTCCGAGAAAGACTCTTTCAAGATAATCTAGCCAAAAAAATTAAAGAT
This sequence comes from Torreya grandis, assembly GCA_037957365.1. Classification (NCBI taxonomy): domain Eukaryota; kingdom Viridiplantae; phylum Streptophyta; class Pinopsida; order Cupressales; family Taxaceae; genus Torreya; species Torreya grandis. The sequence goes on along the minus strand of JARHVA010011798.1, from coordinate 6,863 downwards.
TTAGAGGCTAGGATGAGACTACTTTGTGAAAGAGAGATGGAACATTTAGACCTTGTGGAGGAGCTCTAGGACCTTGGAGAAAACAAAGTTACTACATGTTCATAAGAGAAAAATTCCAATTTCAAGATCCTAAACTAGAAGCAAATAGTAGAATCATGGGGCAGGAAGGAGGAGAAGAAAGGTTTTGTTCAAAACCTTGAAGAAGATGAGGCTGCTCTTGCTCATGATAATGCTGGTGACCTCCAAGAAAGGTGCTTCCAAGAGGATATGGCTAGAAGAATTACAGAGTTGGAATCTAAAGAGAGATTCCTCAACCAATGTGTGATGGATGGTTTACACCCAATGGCACATTCCATATCTGAACACACCCCACCTACACATTTCCAAGAGAGATATCAGGCCACACCTGATATTGATGAAGTGCTAACCAAATGGAAAGAGGAGAATCATTCGATTATAGCTCAAGGACTACCTCCTCTTCCACATGGTTTTCTCACTTCACCCCTTCTCAAAGATGAACCTATTCTGCAAGAGGTGAGTGAGGAGCAGAAGATCCAATCTACAATTTTCCAAGAGGCTATCATGAGTGACAAAAAAGAAGAAATCATCATTGATGCTCCTTGTGAATACCTCATCAGCAATGGAGAAGACACAGGGCATGCATATATGTAGATGTTACAGCAATACGAGGAGGAACATAAGCATGGTGAGCTCTCTTCCCCTTTGTTTGATAAACTTCCTTGTTGCTTTAATGAGGAAGATGACTATGCTGAGGAGCCTAAGTTGGAGGAAGATCACGAGAATATCTTTGAATATCTTTGAATATTGAGGAGGAAAAGGAAAGGTCTATCTTCCTTGAGGAAAGCATTAAAGAAGAAAGTTTTAGACAGAGAGGTGATGTTCTGTGGAATGAACAATAAGTTTGTGATTCCATTTCAGACATCATCACTATCACCCTTCTTCAAGAAGGCTAAGAGGAAGTAGAGGATGAGTCTGACAGAGTCTTTAATGAAGTAGAAGGAAACGGGTCGGACCATGATGCACTATAAGGGAGTTATACATATCAAAGGGCTTATGGTGATGAGCCAACAGCCATTGATTTCTTAGTGAAATGCACCAACATAAAGGACCAACATTCAACAAGATTCTAGGAATAAATAGAGTATGTATATGTTAGAATCATGTTCAAATTTGATCCACTCAGATACTAGCCAATCCAGGTGATAGGAAAAAGGAGTAGGTCACCAAATCTACTTTTCATTCAGCCACTTGTCTGACACTATAAGTTTCCTTTCTAGGAAGGAGACTTAAGAAGTTTTCCCTTTGATCTAAGAGGGAAGTAGATGTACCTAGTTAGTTGTATATAGTAGTTGTTTTCAGTTTCTTTTCCTACTTTCCCTAAGTGTAGTTTGCACAAGTAGTGTTTTTAGTCTTGTGTGTGCTTTCCCTTGTATTTGGCATAAAAAGCTTCATGTTTTATTCTTGGATCTTTTGGGGGCTGTTGCTAACTTTCTTCAAAGTTGCATATGACTCCATGCCCAATGGACTATAAGGCAAGTGGTCTTTAAGCATAGCAGGCATGCTTCCCCTAGGAGTCACCAATTTGTTGACCATTTTTTGCCTAATAGGCCAAAAATTGGTCCCCTTCTTCCCCTATTGTTCAAGGCCAATTCATTTTTTGATTTTTCACAAGTCCAAGAATTTATACGAACTTTACAAGTGAAGTTTTTCTATGAACTCTGCAGGTTTGTCTTTTGGCACATGAGGAATCAGTTCAGAGAGTGTTAGGTTTTACAAGGATTCTTTAAGCTATTGTCTGAATAAAATCACAAGGAAGTTTGGCATCATTGAACCATTGAACCATTGAACTAGTTTAATGCCTTAGTTCAATGCCTTGGTTCAATCGGCAGGTTCATCACTCAAGTTCAATGTCTTGGTTCAATTAGCCTTGGTTCAATCAACAAAGTTCAAAGCAAAGTTCATCAGCCTTGCTTCAATTCAGTTGGTTCAATGCTTCGGCTTGGTTCAATGCTTTGGTTTAATCATTTTGGTTCAATCAAATGGTTCAATTTCTTAGTTCATCAGACAGTTTAGAGAGCTTGGTTTGACGCTCAATTCAAAGGCTCAGCTGAACAAATGTTTGAACTGTTGAACCGGTCCAATGGATTGGTTCAACGGCCGGTTCAAGTGAATAGTTCAAAGGCTTGGTTCAATAAGAGAGTGGCACATAGTGTTGAACCATTAAACTATTGAACCATTAAACCATTTTTAGTTTAATCGATCAGTTCAATGGCTTGGTTCAAAGGAGCATCCTAAAGCTGAAGGGCAGCTCTAAGTTCAAAAGCCCTTGCGAAGGGCAGGGAACACTTCAAAGGTAGCCAAAGGATTTTTAAAAATGTAAAAAGACTTAAGGATTTGAATTCTTTTAGACTTTTTTTTTAATGAATTCCTTCAGACAAAAATCCTGAGAGGAAATTTTCAAAGGCAAAATCACAAGGCAATTCTTGTGGACTTTTTGTCTGCGGGAAAATTGTTTGCAAAAAAAGTTTGCGGGGAAAAAACTTGCAAAAAAAATCTCACAAAAAAGAACCCAAATAAATTTTCCAAGGATGGTGACATCCCAAAATTTGTCAACTTCAAGAAGACAGATTAATCATTGTTTTTTAAAGTGATGATAGGTGCACGGACATCAAATTTAAGACGGTGAAATAGTCATTTGTTTTTGAATTACCTAAGTGCCAACCATGAAAAGATCCCAATGAACATAGTGACCTACTAGAAGAGCACCCCTGAGGTTTGAAGGAGTAGAAAGAGATAAAGTAGGAAGAAGACAAGGTGTAGAAAGAGACAAAGCAGTTTAAGTGGCAAAGAGGAGGCAAGTTATTGCTAGATGGTCACCAAACGGCATGGCCTATTTTTCTTCTAGTTTGTATTTATAAGCAGACAAGCCATGTAAATTCCTTAAAGGAAGCAGTCTATTCACAAAAAAGAGGCACGACTCATGCTTCCATATTAATTTTGAGATGCCAAAGTCAAATTAGGAGCCGATAATCAAATGGCTTCCTCTTCCCAAGGCTCAGAGCGCACATGGGCCAGCTTGTAAAAAGAGCGGCAAAGTCTTTCCTAGAAAGTGCCAAGTTCTCTTCCTTTTTCTATATATTATAAACTTCTCATTTGAGAAAAGGATCCATTCTCTTAGCCTTAAGGCAAAAATCTACCCAAAAATCTCTCAGGGCTTGTACGGCAGAGCTCTGCCAGATTTTACCTTGAATCAGGACTTTGCATTTTTACCTCTATCTAGACTTGCACTTTAAAGTATATGTCTATGTTCTTATTTTGTGTTAAGTCATTATCTTTCATGCTTTTCACAAATCAATTACAACATGTCCAGTGCATTGTGAAGTCTCTTTTCTGTAGGTCTGCCAAAAGTGTCTACAGTAAGAATATAAGTGCATGTAAATAGGTTGTCAAAGTGTGTCTCAGAACACCTTTGTTGGTTCCTTCCTCCCTGTATCTCTACAGACCCCTGACTCACTGAAATAGAGGATTTTCCCATGTCAAATGAAGTGTATGGGCATTTCTTCCTGGTGAAAAGTGTATGTTTAGGCTAGGTGGGTCAACTTTTATGGTGTATCACCTTTTCATTGTTAGGCTTAGGTTCTATTTTCAGCATCTCTCTCTCCCTTTTCACCCCCCCTTTTGTTGCATTTGTTTGTTAGTAGTAGGAGAAACTAGGGCCTAAAAGATACATCAGAGGGAGCTAGCCCTTATCTAGAGACTCTCCCCTCTAGCTTCACCAGTCCCATAGGCAAGAGGGGAGTTTCCATTGTTGCATGTAGAAGGCTAGGAGCTAGGCATCCTACCCCAGGTGTAATCCACTGCATCAACACCCTGATTGGTGGAGTTTGACTAATAATAGTTCTTAAATCCTTGTCAAAGAACCCTATATTCTTGGTTGAATGCCTCTCTTGAATATAAATGGTCCTTTCATTGAAAATATGTCATCATGTATTAATTAATTATTTATTAAAACATTATTATACAACATTCATGAGTTCTCTCCACATTGTTGAAGTTGTTAGGGTCTCTTTAGTGCTTGTTTGATTCCTTCAACAAGCTAGGCATTAGAAGGAAGGGGAATGTGATTAGGAGTCTTTGAGAACATTTAAAAATTTAAAACCTTATCCCTAACTTTAATTTAATTATTAAACACATTAATAGGCATAGTAGGGAAAGATAATCATCAATAAATCCCTTGAAAAACTTCAATGTATCATTTACTTGTATTTGAACACTTAATTTCTTCACATGATGAAAAAGAAAAAAGAGAAAAAGAAAAGTTTTGATTTGAAACAAACAAATTACATTAATTTAAGGCTTATAATAACTAATTAATACTTGAAACAAGACATTTTTAACCACCAAGTATCCCAAAAGATTTAATTTTGCTCATTTTGCTTGCTAAAACACCCATTCCTTGTAGCCCTAAAAATATGTAAAGCTACTTGTATAGATGATTGTATGGATAAAATTAGAAACATTTTGAAATTTTTGAGTACCCTATATCCCCTTATATCTCGACACAATATTTTATGAGTCAAATCTAAGCATACACATCTTTTTTCCTTCATTTTTTTCTCTAATTAGGCCTCATAAGCCTAGAAAGTAGAAATATTGCTCTATAAATATCCCACACTTGTTAAATCACCCAAAAGTGTGTGATTTAATTTACATAGTATATAAAAATTATCCTTTTAAATTTGGGGTCTTGAGACCCTATAGAAGTATGCAAACCAATAAATCACCTTATCACCTATTCTCATTTTGACCCTGGTTAAGACTGCCTTGGGAAACAGGTCTAGTTTGACCACCTAAAGAAAAAACTATTTAATTTTTTGGCATTTTAAAATATAGGACACATAATATAAAAAAACCATCATTTATATTCATTTAATGATTTTTAAGTTATACCTTCCTTAAAACACCTAAAAAACACCAAAAACATATAAAAAGGGGTACTTTTAGCAATCTGTATAAGTGACAATAGCATCACGATACATTTTGAGAACCTACATAAAATAGGTTTCAAGATAAAAATATTTCATTATATATTATTTAGAGGTTCATTTTCATTGACTAGTCACAATCAAGGTTTTTAAAGGGTTTCAGACCTATTTGGGGTCTTAACGATTGTTCATAAAAAATAGGCAACAAAATAACCTCCTTCCAATTCAAAAATATTATTTTTTGACCAAATAAACTATAAAAAATTTCTCATCTCCCCATTAAATTTTTTAAATATGGTATGAGTATGTGAAGTTTCTCCTTAGATGGCATGCTTATTGTTGGACTTGAGGGAGGTATAATCTAAGATTTGGGTCTCAAAAATCCATTGCACTATTGGGAGAGGTTAATAAATATTCAAAAAAATACTCCCCATGGTTATAAATTATTTTTTACTTATTAAAACTCTTATGAATGCATCTGGTGTATTGGTCAGGGATCTTGGGGTTTAGGCTTGTCTCCTTTTTGTTAGCCCTCAAGGGAACTTAGATTAAAAATGAAGTGTTGATGCCTCCTAAAAGTGTGTGGATATGTTTTACATGACCATTAATTTCCAATATTAAACTTCATTATATCTATCCTACTATTTTTATGGTTTGAGATCAAAAAGGCCCCTTAGTCTCATGACTGCCCCTTGCTAATGGAGTGGACAAGGTCTGAGATACAACAGTGACTATGTCCACTATTAGTATGGACTTAAATTAACCATGGGAATATTTTTATAATAATTAACACCATATATACCAATTATCAAGGTGTGGTTATTCCCATAGAACCATTAAATCTTAAATTTCACTCAAGATTGGTAGGGTCTTCTAATGATTACATGTATCTTAGGCTTCATTAAGTCTTAGACTATGTTCTAATTTTTTGTCTCTCTATTAACAAGTCTAATTGGTTAGATCAAATTTTTATTTCATCACAAAACCATACATCAAATAATCTTCATCTTCTTATACCTCCCATGTCTTTTACCCTTTCCTCAATCAAGCAAAATCCTCATAACAAGTAGACTAGTAGCTTATTGAATGACTGTGTGTAGAGTTTGAGCTTGGCTTGGTTCATTTTATCTATGTTTATATTAGTATACATACACATTATGAATCATTTCAAATTTTAGGTATTCATTAGAGTTTTTTTATATTTTTTGGCCCTTCACCTAGGTTTAGGACAAACCTATCGTTACGTAGCCTATAGGTGTTATAGGGATATGACTGTGTTCTTTGTGTTTTAAACCTTTCTTCCATATAAAAAACTCAAAATGGATCCTTAAATTATATTTAACATATTTTTTAGTCCCATATTGGGTTCAAACATCACTCATTGTACTTTGTTTCCTTGCTTAGGTTTGAAGATGAATTAACCCTCTAAGTAGGCTTGTACGTGCCTATTAGAGTGATTAACTATGTTTTGTGTATTTATTGATTCATCCTCAAATGGAAATGAATATATTAAAACCTAATATTAAATTTTATTAAATTTATTTCAAATAATATCCCATTATCACATTCTTGGCATCCATCCACATCTCCATTCCTGCCTTTGACTATCTATAATCATATACTAGTTGTAGACTATTATTCTCTATTTGTTCTACTTTAGATGGAGAAAATGATACAAAAATACCTTTGTAAGGTAAGATATATGTATATATAAACTTTTTCATCCATTTAAGAATCACTAAACTCTCACTACGTTCCTTAGACTAACTTCTCATGATCCCAAGTACATAACTGATTGTGCCTTCTCTGCCTGACTCTAGGTTTCATTAGTTGTAGGTGGCCATATGGAGTCTCCTT
>JARHVA010011797.1:0-22521 GCA_037957365.1 Torreya grandis | reverse complement strand
TGACTCGATATGAAAAAAGTTGTTTTAAAGTGGTAAAAATGAATTTGTATGTATATTTAAGTGATTATAGGTTTTATTATACTCTCCAATACATATCCAATTGTTATTGGTTTTTGAGGTGTGTGAGTAGCCTTACAAGAAAGTGTTAGTTTCTTAAAGATTTATTGTAGTAGTCGAGAGTTGGTCATGTCAAGGTTGCCAAATGGATGGAGAAAAAAGTTTTATAATTTTAGTTTTTATCCATGGTGGTTTATATATAGTTTATATACCTTAAGGGTGATACATTTGTCATCCAAGCTGAATAGTCGTTAAAAGGCCTAATGGTGAAAATTGTGAAAAACCCAAGCATCAATGAGAAGTTGATTAGGAAAGTGTTCTCATGCAATATGGATGAAACCAAATACATGGATAATTTGTTAAATAATTTTAAGACATGTTAATTTTGGATATAATTTTTTTAGGCTAGTGGATATGATGAAAATGTTACTCATACGTTGACCTATCTGGTTCAGATGAGATAGTGAGGTATAAACTTATGAGAATGGTCTACAAGACCAATATTTCCATTTGAACATATTATATTTCTATCATATAATGGTATAATTATCTAATAATATCATAAAAATTCATTAGGATTATCTGTAAATGGTCATATAGGTGATTGAAAGTTATTATCACCATAACTATGATTGAAGGTAAATCAATTCTAGGTAAGCAAGTTGTAGTGATGAGTTTGAAACTTTATGCCCTATGTTGAAACATATAATATACATGGTGTTTATATTTGGGAATTTTATGTCATATCCATGCTTTTTATAATTTTTGGTACTCATTTAAATTATTTAAAATGTTAAAGCCAAAAATGGCTTGACTAGTTGAGTAAGGTCTGTGAGAGATAAGGTCAACAAATTAGTTTGCAAGACCAATAGTTGCCATTATCTATTATGATATTTTTGTTGGAGGTTGTTATGAGTAAGTTTTAGGATCATTTTAATTTATTTTAATTCCTTAATTTTGTTCTTTTAAGTTTCAAAAGTTTAAGTTTTCATGACTATGTTTTGAGGCTAGTTGGCAATTTAGAGTAAGCATCTTGTAGAGAAGAGTTTGAGCCTATATACTCTGAGTTGAAGTATTTAATGAAGTTTTTGATGACCATAAGGTCATGAAGTTTTTTAATATGTGTAATTTTTCCATTTTTTTTATATAATTGGTTTTTTATCTTCAATAGTTCAAGACAAACTTTCTGGGTATGCAAAGGCATAATTATGAATAGGACTAATGGTGTGCTTCAAGTGGTGGTTGAAGCTAAAAGGTGTTATAAATCCTAAATGAGATTATAATGGGTATATTTGAGTGGTATATGATATATTAATACTATTTTAGGTGTTTTAATGTGTTCCAAGAAAGTAAAATTTTAATGTATCCTAAAGTAGACCTAATGGAATTAGGTCTCTATGAGACCTAAAGATGATATGAGGCCTAATTGAGGTATGCCGGATCTAAAGGGAATCAAATCATGTTCGATACTTTTGTATGAGATGTAATAATATATATTAAATGGATTAATTAATAGAGTAAGGGTGTTTGGCTGACCAAGAAGGATATGAACAAGAGACTTGTATAAATACAAGGCAGTTTTAGGCCTATTGGTGTGTGAATAGTGTAAGTGAATAAAATAACATATTAAAAAGTAGAAGTAGGTATTATACAATTTAGGTATGCCAGACCTAAAGGGAATAAATTTTTTTTGATCCATATTTATGAGATGTAATAAGTTATATTAAATGGCTAAAGTAAGAGGGTAAGGGTGTTTGGCTGACCAAGAAGGATATAAACAAGAAACTTGTATAAATACAAGGTGGTTTTAGGCCTATTGGTGTGTGAATAGTGAAAGTGAATAAAATAACATATTAAAGACAAAAATGAGGTCTTATACACCATCATAATAGTATAGATGATATATGATTAATATTTTATAGAGGTTCTATGTATGAGGATCAAGTTCATATGACCTAATTAGTCTTGAAGAGACGTAATCAAGTGAAGAAACCTAGAAGGTAGTTTGAGAGGGTTAAAAGTGTGAAGAGTTAAAGGGGTGGTCATCATTAGTTTGTTGAGAAATAAATTATCTTGAAGGTGATAAAATTATTTAGGTGGTTGAGTTGGTGTTGAGTCATCTAGGGGGTTGGTGCCTCCTTCCAAGTTGGTACTTGTTAAAGCCTAGCTGAGTTAGTGCTTAACTAGTTGGGGTTGGTGCTCTATGTGAAGTTGGTGCTTAAATAAATTTGGTATTTGTCTTATATGATTTTAGTATATTTTTATATATTAGTGGGTTTGATTCTCCTTGAGGGTTTCCCACATATGTGTTATTTTCATGTGTTTAATGCTTATGTGGATAGGTGTTTATGCTTGCTAGATATACATGCTTGATTGAATGGTTCATGATTGTTTAAGTGAAATTGATAAGAAAGTTTTTGAATACTGTTCATTTTTATTCCAACACATATCTCTCCCAAATAGTGTGATTATTAAATTTTTATCCTTCATTATATGTATGTAGTTGATGATCTAGTTTTGATATTTTAAAATGCTTTCCTCAATTTAGATTATTTAAACATGGATTTTGACTGATGATAGTGATAAATTATTAATTTAATAAAAATATGGTAGACTCAATGTGAAATAATGTATAGATATGTTCCAAATAAGTTCATAATTCCCTATTAAGTGAGATATTTATTTATATATGAGTCCAATTAAGTAATTTATCACACCACCAACATTCTAGGAAGATATTTCAACTCTAAGGATATATTTAATATTAAAAAGTAGTTATTACTAGGAGAGGATAAGTTAACCAAAATATGTTATTACCAACTAATGATATTGACTTAACCTAATGTTATTAACTCATGTACATGTGGACTAAACTGATTATCTAGGCATGTCTATGCTGGATAGTTATAAAATCAATAGGGAACTAAGCATCTGGGCATGTCTAGGCATGTACATGCTATTATGTTATGTATGGACTAGTATCTTACCTCATGGATCTAAAAATGTGTATATGTGTGTGAACCAATATCATTCCCCATGAATTTGTACCAAATGATATAGAATGTTATGCATATGTATGTTGAATATGATAATTCTTATCTAAAATGTATTTTTATGTGTAAACCTTTAATTTTTTTTCATATTACCATGTGTTTAACCTTAAAATGAGATTGGTCAATTTATTATCAAGTTAATAATATAAAAATTAATAAGCATAAGGGTGATAAATATATCTACATCAGGCCAATCAATTTATAAACTCAAATAAACAATATTATAAATTTATAAGATAAATATGCTAAAAAAGAAAAGTACAACTAGTGATTAGTATTAAAATAAATATAAAACAATATTAATTATCTATTTTACCATGCAACATGAAAATATAATGTGGAATATGATGGAAATAAATCAGATATAGATTTTGGATTAGTCATCAAATTCTATAAATTTGACATATGTGGCCTTAGACATTTATGTTGAGCTTTGATGGTTGCATCGATGCTTATATCTTGGACATATGTTGTCCACTGTGAGATACCTACTAGATCCAAATGAAACCTCATGAAATTTCCTAGGTTTTAAATCACCTTCAATTTAATGTGTTTAGATCTAGATCATTGGCTATCACTATTTTCAAATCATCAAAACCGTAGCTCTTCATCTTCATAATGATCTTGGAAAAAATGGGTTAGTAAGATCATAGTGTCAAGCTAACCCCAAATACCCCTATGTAATTTGGTGCTAAATATGTAGAAAATACTTTAAAGAGGCACCAAACTGATGTATTTCTCCCCTAATGTGTTGTATTTTGTGCACATAAGGGTGCAATATATGGAAATCAAGTACAATAGTGACCTATATTGTAACTTAGAAAATATGATTCATGGGATGCCACCTCAGTAGTTTAGACACATACATGGGTTTTACCTATGAATTATATTGAAATAAGAAATAGTAGTGAATTTTTTATTACTTCAATTCTTGATTAAATGCTTTTGGTAAGTTTCCTTGCGAGTTGTTAAGTCTATGCTAGATGGTAAATGAATGAGGATTGATCATATATATATACCAATCCATTAGGGAAATGTCCCACATTAAATAACTTAGGCCAACCATAGGGACATTTTAAAATTGTAAATTTGATGACTTAAGGGCACTAGACACTTGTGTTGGCACATGAGACTTACATCGACATAAGCATTTAACTGGGATGGAAGTATCTAGAAAGCTAGAAAATAGGCACATGTCTATAACTTGAAAAGATAGAAGATACATATGTTTACAACACTTTAATAAGGATAGAAAGCTTGGGTTATTAGACTAACATTGATTAGATTAATAGTTAAGTAATTTTTCACATAAAGATAATTTTTGTGAGCCTTTGAACAATATGAAGGTCTAGAAGCTAAAGGTACATCCGTGATATGCATTTTCTAAGTGTACAAGATTGAGGTGATATATAATTTAGATTTAGTTTCTACACAATTAATATACACTCAAGTGTGTATGAATATATGATCAAGTATTTGTAAAGTTAGTGCACATGCATGTGATATGCCTCCATACTTTATATTGATATGCTAATGTTTATCATGTGAGTGAACCATATGATATCTGAACCATTTAGAATATCTAAAGTATATACTATGATATGATTTATGTTCATGAGGGTTTATGTATCTATGATATTCCATCTATAATTACCCCATTTTGAGATGAGAAAATGGGTCATGTAAGTCATTCATATAAATATAAGAGTTAATTATTTCTTTTTATGTATAATCATGTGAATATGTGGAGAGTGTGTCATCATAGTAAGGTATATGTAAATCAAGGAATGTATGAAACATATGTAATTTAGGTCATTTAAGTGACATGAATAAATAAATGTATAATTAAAGCATGCAATAAAAGGATAACTAAATAATACTATGTATTAAAGTTTATGATATGGATCATAACACCACTCAATGTTAGCAAGATAAAAAAGCACAATAAGCTCAAATGTTAGTTTCAAACATAAGTGAAATGACCACATAGAAGGGACATGAATATGTCATAACAAAAAATTCCAAGGGTGACACATAAGGGACATTAAGATATCACAAATAACAAACATAAATTTGTCATATAAAACAATGAAAAGGGCCACATACAAGGGACATAATTTTTTTGCAAACAAGGACAAAGGACAACACACAATAGAAAATCATAAACCTTCTTGTCATGTAAAAAAAATACATGGATCAAATAATAGGTAAACTAGTCTATGTCATCCATATGTATCAATGTCACATGATAATATAATAGAATATCCACTTAACATTATGTAAGATATAAGTAACTAGTAAGACACATGTAAGAAATATATATATATATATATATATATATATATATATATATATATATATATATATATATATATATATATATATATATATATATATATATATATATATATATATATATATATATATATATATATATATAATTTAACATGGTATAAGGTTATATAAATATATAACCTATGATAGTGAAACCTATGGAATAATATTCCCCTAGCATTAGTGTGGCCACCGGGTAAAGGAAAAGTCCAACATTTATTTGTCCATGTGTAACCTATATATCATACATTGAATAATATGTCCCTAGTATTGGTGTGGCCACTGAGTAAAGGAAAGACTTAACATTTATCTATCCATGTGTATCCTATATATCCTAAATAAAAATCATATACCATGGAATGCATGTGTATGAAAATAATATCCCATCTACCAAACATGTGATACATAACATATTTTAATAGTGTAATCTAGTAATCATGTCATACTATACTCAAGTCCTAATTTTTGAAATTTTAAATTTTTTTAATGTTTTTTGGGATTACATGTATTCAATAATGTATGGATACTCTATCATGGATTATCGTACTAGATATGCATGTGTCATAATATAATATAAATTCATGTGTTGTATGGAAACTATCATGATCACTACTCATAGAATCATGTATATGATGGGTAAATCTATAGGGAAAAATATTATATGGGGTCTATTAAATGATAGGAGAATGTATCACTACTTGTCTTCATTTTGGGACATCATAAAATATCAATAGTACTACCATATTCCATGTTATAGGAGATGATGTCTTATGTGGGCCCTGATTAACTTGCTAATGTGATGGGTGATAAATACTTGACTGTATACCAGACTAAATTAATTTTATATAAAATATGTTTATAGAAAGATTTTCATATGTTTAACCACTAGATCAATATAATATTCATGTATGGGTGCATCAACCAACTGCAATGGTGGTGAGAGTGGAGGAGAAGATACCACTGGATGTAGAGGGTACTCATTATTTATACCTATAACTATGACTACCTTATTGTAGTGTATTTACTTGAGGTGTTGGTACATTATTTATGGTACTATATAATTTTTTCATATCCAAGGGCATCTTAAAAACATGACAAAGACCTAGTTAATTTGTTTAATTAAGTATGGAGTGGCTAGTTTATTAAGTTCACTTGAAGTAGTACTATGCATCCCAGGGTATTATGTTTATGTATCTTATATATCCTATTGTGTGTACCCAAGGGACTGAAGAACTATCATCATACACATGTTCTCACATGTTATCAATGATGATATTATGCATGGATTTATAACTAATAAATGATCATATGAACATTAGATGAAATATAAATGATTATAAAAATATCTAACTTTCATCAAAAGTGATCATAGTACATTCTGATGAGATGATGATAAATGTACTAATAATTACATCTATTGGATAATAATATGTTGTAGGTGGAGAATGCATGTTGTATGTGTAGTGTAATTTTGAAGTATCCTTAATATCTATCATATCATTCTTGGGGAATGGGCCATTAAATATTTTCAACCTATGATTTCCATTGCATTATGGCATAGATTCCATTGTAGGGGTGCCTGATTCAACAAGGTTTTTATTAATAATATCTTGTATATTATATCTCAATTTAATATATTTATTAATAGAATATCCCATAGTATGATGACAGTCACAATATGCATTGTTTTCATAGTTCATTATTGTATGCCTATTTGGATCAAGCTATTTTGGAAGAATAAGTTGGACTCAATTATTTTATTTAATGTTATATGGGGAGGTGATGGTAATATGGAAAATTACCTCTTTGGTGGAGCTATTAATTATAGTTAATTTTTAGGTTGTGTTACTACATTAAATATAATATTTTACTCAGTCTTAATATCATTTTGTTTGAAATTTTAACTTTTTTTCTTTTAAAATTTGTTTTTAAAGTAATTGTGAGTATATGTATATATAAGTTTATTCATATCTATGACCTTAACTTGTTTATCCCTTATAATTTGGCACAACTCATCGAAAGATTTGAATATCTTTAAGATAATTTCCTCATGGAGTTGTGAAAGAAATATTTTATTGAATATTTATTGTAACTCAATGTTGGCCATAACATTTTCCATATTATCTAGCATAGTTATGTACCAAAGTACATAATCACTGATTGGATAATTGGATCCTTGCTTGGGTTTTTAAATTTTCATAAGAGATCATTTATCATTAATTTTGATGGTGAAATGTGATAAAAAATGATCTAATAAAGGCTTAAATTCTCTTAAAAATCTAAGATAGATGTTACAAAAAAATCACAAAGCATAGTCATCAAGAGTTCTTGAAAGTAGATTGGTCAATAATTTGTCATTGTCTGCATAATACAAGCATGTTACATGGAATGATCTAAGGTGTTTATGTGGGTCATATTTACATCCACATAGTGGAATATTAGGATCTAAAAAATAATATAGGTAGTGGTTAATATTATATCTCAAGGGATAATCAGTTATGAAGCAAGTCATACAAATCCATAGAATAAATGGATATCAATGCACCTTGATCTAGATGTAATACCTTAACATGCAAAGCTGTAATAGTCTCAAGGGAATGTATAGTATGGGAGGTTGATGATGTAACATGTGTAGTAATTATAGGATGGGTAAAGGTTTCTTATGTCTAAATATATATGGACATATTTTAGAAGCCTTATTTTTCCCACACACTTTGAATGAATTTTACATATGTCACTAGAGATGTATATATGAGAATAATAATAATATTATATATCTGAATACCATAAGATTAAAAAATACCTTAAAATGATTTCTTGATCCATGCAATAATTTAGGCGATAATTCGGGTGACAGTTCCACCCCAATTGACAACGAAACTTTCGAGATCCATAACTTTTGCACCGTAGCTCCAATTGACTCAACGTTTGAACCGTTGGAAAGCTAAGAATGAGGAGAACATATTGAAATGACATGGAGATATGATAAATGAAATTTTACCCCAAAAAACCCAATGGAAGTGCCTCAAATTTTAATTTTAATAGTGCAGTCTAAAAATAGTAATTCCTTGAATTCTGTATTGTTTTAAATCTTGGAAGTCAAACCACTTAATCTCCCTCAAGATTGGTGACCTTAAACATCCTCCCCATGATTTCAAAATGTGTATAAATTAAGAGGCAACCCAAAATGTGAAGACAAACATCTCTTCCTAGAGATAAGCATATATTTGTATTGCGATCTTGAGTAATACTACATCTCTTCCCAAAGAATTCATTGTTACTGTGTTATTTCTATGATATTGAGATATTTATCAACTAGAACTTCTGAGTTTTGGATCATTTCTTGATATCATAAAAGGGGTCATATTATTCCCTAGATGTAGTAACTCGATCAAAAAAATTCTAGTCCTTTCTTATAGTATATATCATCAATTAAATATATTGTGGACTTGAGTTAATAAATTTAGTGAATTATTAGTAATCCATGGCATCTATATTATGAACATTATTTATTTAATGAGTATTATTATTATAAAAATTCATGAAAATTCTATCAATTTGGTGTATAATATGTACTATGTAATCTGTTGTAGGAAGAACAATGTTGGTCATGGATGCCCTTTGATATCTATTGGTTAAAACAAATTTAGATTATATGTTGTAAATATATGGTTAGATGAAGGATTGAGATTCTTCATTTTTAATTTGAGCATTATTAGTGTTATTTTATTTGATACATTTTCTTATATAATTGATCCAAATGAGATACATTATCCACATAGAACAATATGAAAATAATACCTTCATGACTTATGTTAATAAATAATTTTCAATCATGATATCCATAGATAATGTTTATTGTTAGAGAATAATCATAAAATTGTGTTTGAAAATAAAAACCTAAGGATAAAGATATAAAATCCTAGAAGGATGAAACCCTAATGGAGACCTAAGTTTTTACATGGTTCAATCAATGTATGGATTCACTAATATGTTTTACCTTAATTTGGTTTTAACAACCCTAATAAGATATAAATTAGTAAAATACTTTAGATTAATAGATATGGAATTCAAGCATACATGATAATGTAAAATAAGGAACTGATTGCAATGATTTGACAAATCTAGTATGCTAAATATAGTAAGTACAACAAATGGATGAGTACTTATCTTTTTTGATCAACTGTGTGACTGTGATTATATTTTAGTAGTATAAAAAACTAAAGTAGGTTTGTGACTTACATAGTTTAGTAATTATGTTTCTATCTATGTAGGTTTGGTTCTATCATATATATGTTAGTATTGACTATTATTACTAACTTACATTGGTTGGTGCTAAAATTTTCTAAAAATATGGACTCCCACTATATGGTTAACTTTGTCTCTCTCTAAAATATTTTTATGTGTGATATAAAACCCTGATGTTATACAAAACTCCATAAATCATCTTCCTTCACCTTGAAACCATAGGTGATCTTGTGAGGGAAATAGACCTAAAATAATAAGAAACTATAATGTGATGAGCTAACACCAATCATCTTCATTTGGTGATTGACCATTTACTACATACCTGATACCCTGAGGATCAAAATAAATCCAAATGTAGCTCTCCCATCTAGTGTAATTGTGTTCCTTGACTATATGTATGTAACAATTTATTTGATTTTGATACTTTAAAATGCCTAATTTGACTTAGATTTTGTATGGTTCAGACTTGGGTTGTGACTAATCTTAGTGATAGATTCATAATTTGGGAAGAATATGGTAATTTTAACAATGTGCAATAATGTATTATGTGAGATAGTTAAGTGTTAATAACTCTATTGTGTAAGACCTTGATATGTATATTTATGATTCCAATTAGTTAATTTATCATGACACTAACACACTAGGAAAATAGGCCAACATTAAAGATATATTTGGTTTTATAATGTATTAGTCACATTGAGAGGGTCAATATTGATGAAATGATGTTAGTATTCATTGGAAATATTGATTAAATGATGTTACTAGCTCATGTACACATGTGGATTGGACTAGATTTATGGGCATGTATGTTGACATTAGTATCATATATATGATATTATGTTGTTTTCAATAGATGGTAAGGTTCTTATAGGTGTGTAATAGTATAATAAAAAGATAAATCTCATAAGGTAACATGTAGATGTTAAATAATGGAAAGTTATAACCATATTTGTGTGATCAATTCATATGTGCTAAATTTGTGTCCATATTAAATTACATAATAACATATTTTAGTATATACAACAACATTATATAAGATTTTCACATGAAAATTACTCAATTGTATGAGATAAGAGTTGACATAAACAATGTTTGATTGGAAAAGGTTGAGCTTGACAAAGTTGACATTGGTAAAAAGTGATTGGTATAAATATATTATATTTTAATAATATATAAATCTAGACACAAAAAAAATCCATATTCATTAATGCATCACATTTTTATGTAACCCATTCCATCCTTTTTGAGTGATTGTGATTGATTTAACAACCCTTATGATGTGGGTTGATAGAGAAATTCATGACATGGAATTAATAATAAAGGGAATTAGTTCCTTTTAGTTATTTTATTTATAAACCATGCCTATGTATAATATATCATGTTAATATCAAGATTAGTTGGATCTCCCATCTATCCATGTGGCTAACATGGATGAATATTCCTTCAACTAAATTTGTGTATATTTCATCCATGTTCATATCAATAACAAGAATGGTTAATAAACTCTAGATGTTCAAACATGAACCCTAAAACTTCATATTGAATTAATTTTTGAAAGGGTTTGATGGATTTTTTTGTTAATTCCATGTATTTCATATCATACAATCATTGTATTAAACTAAAATATCATCATATATTTTGTGAAATAATCAATATGTATGTTGTATGATCATAACTACAACATGTTTCCATAGAAGAAATATATAATTTCATTTTTATTAATTTTTTTCAAGATTCCTCAAGATACCCATAAATACTATGAGTGAACACTTGTAATTACAACATCTCTTAAGAATAAGATTTTGAACTATCTAATCAAAATTTATCTACATATAATATGTGAGGACTAACAACTATAGAATATAAAAAGTATAGAATACAATCAAAACTAATATAGACAGGGTATGTTATAAATTGTTACATTATTTAAAGAGTTTTAATTTTGAAGATATGTTGGATTGCTTATAATATACCTAAAGAGATATGGACTCATTGGGATTTGTTTGTACCCTGATTAATGTTGATGCTTGGTTTTCTAGTGTTGGGTAAAATTCATCTTTCAAAAAAAGAATGAAATGCATAAAATTATGATAATAACTACATAAAATATGTTTTTCAATGGAATAAAAATAAGCATAAAAAATATTTAATGAAATGTGACGCAATAAAAAGTGAAAAAATCACTTAGAATTTTTTTATACAAAATTATTGCTTGCACATAGTTGATGAAAAAAATGTACAAAGTAAGCTTCATCAACAATATAGGACAACACGATAAATTTTGTGTTTTAAAAAATGTTGTCTTGTAACAAATTCATCATAGAAAAGACACAAAATACATTTATTGAGGACATAAACCATTAAAAAAAATAGATGTTCAAAATAATGAAGGCTTGTATAATCACTTCATAAAATAAGATTGTTAATTACAAAAATTGGCATAATAAATATATATTTTAAGGGAGATGAAATATAAAACATTATGCTACCATCCTCCCTAAGCACCATAACATTTAATGAAGGAATTGTTGAATCATTATGGTAAGATAAATAAATACAAGATAATTCATATAAAGTTGATATTGTTTTTATATAAAATGAGACATGAGCAAGATGTATTTGAGTTATTTTTTTTTTCAAGGTTCCACATCCATTCCCATAAGGTTTTAAAATGATATGCATTATGAAAAATGAAGACTTGTGAATATTTACATTGATCAAATAATTAAAATATATATATCAATCCCTAGTAGTGAGATAACCTTAATTTGTGAGATTTTGAGAGGATATATGATACATGGGTTTAAAAAAAACTACATCAACCCCACATGTGAGAGGATGTGTACATGCCTAGGTTTTTTTTAGAGTGATTCAATGTTTTAGAGATTCAGGAAATCCTTTTTGTAACTTTGCATTATATGTATTGTAATCATTCTAATCTCTAAGGACATTGTTGAAAAAACATTCCTTTTATACATTGGAATTAGGAATACACCTCAATCACAGAAGTTGTAGCTAAAATAGTTGAAAAAAATCCACTTTCAATTATTTATTTATGGATTTGTATAACCTATTCAAATATAAATAGATATCCCATCATATAAAAACTGAACATACATTGCATTCATTTTTTATATGTTTTAAAAGAAATAATAATTTGGTAATGACTTGCTAAATAAAACTCAAAATTATATGCCTTGTATTTATTCCAAAATTATCTCCAAATGATGAGGCATATCAGTACATATTTTGTTTCTAATGTTGGTAAATATTTAATTTTTTTCCATGTAGACACTAAAATTTGGTATTATACCCTTATAAATGCTAGTTACACACACACACACACACACACACACACACACACACACACACACACACAGACACACACACACACAAACACACACACACACACACACACACACACACACACACACACACACACACACACACACACACACACACACACACACACACACACACACACACACCTCTCACATGACTTGTGGGTACACATATGGATCTTGAACAAAATCCTCTTATATCAGTTTGCTTTCTATGGGTTTGACATTCCTAATTTTCTACCATTCACATAATAAAATGATTTCATTTATGTTTGAGCTTGCCAATTTTATACCAATCACTTAAGAAAATTCCCTAAAGTATGCCTAATCTACCTATTATTATTATTATTATTATTATTATTATTATTATTATTATTATTATTATTATTATTATCATCATCATCATCAAGTTATCTCCTAATCATCATATCACTATTTTTTATTCTTGGGACACCTCCATCAAAGAGTGGAGACCTCTATTAACATAACTATCTATGATTACTAGAGATGTCTACATGTGTTTTAATGGTTATTTTACAAATTAAAAAAAAAAAACCTATGAGTCAAAATGTATGTTTTATATGTTGGTGGTATGAGAAGTTGCCTAAAGAGTCATAAATTAATAAACAATAGGTTCAAGCCCATTTATTATTTAGGATTCATAAGTAAATTACTAAGCAAATCTATTATATAAATTACACACTAATATATATGCCCTAATCTTCCCAAATCAGAAATAAATCACAAGTAGGCCCTAGACATGTTTGAAGCACCTAATCCAAGTAAAATTTAACATGATCAAGTTTCAAAATCTATTTACTTAAGTATAATAATTACACATGATTTAATTTCCCTCTTCAAAGTATTGGATACATAGTGAGCGATCAACCATTAATTTATGAGTGGTTGAGGTTAGCTTAACCCATCACTATTCATTATTGTTATAGGTTAATCTAGTTTCAAAAGTGGAGCTAGGGTTTTGAAGTGAAGGAGACAAAATTATAGATTCTATGAATATAGTGAGAGACATATATCATATAGAGAAATGGTTTAAAAAAATGCAAAACAACTTGTGCCAAAAAATTAAGACACATTCTACAGGGATGAATAGTTTAGAGGAAGATGTTTTCATAAAATGTAGGCATACATAGGCTAATGAACTTGTCCATTTGGAATCATACATCTAATTTCCTGATGTAAATAATTTGAGGTCCATTTCTAGTTATTTTAGTCACTTGTATTTAGTCTCAAACTTGCACAAACCTAAACAAATCCAAGTATCTTAATCCATTAGGTCATTTCCATTTTTGGTAAATTATAATTTATTAATCAAACTATATTGTAGAATTCAAAGTTGTGTATAATTTCCATATATTTTACAATCTGAATAGCTCATGAGTTTTATGCTTGTTTAGATCATTAAATAAAAAACAAGGTAAAACATATTAGTGAACCCAATCCTTATATTGCACATAGAAAACCCTAGGTTCCCTTAGTGTTTCATTAAACCTTTTTAGGGTTTGATATTTTATGTTAGGGTTTCAAACTTGATTTTTAATTTTCCTTCATCATACACAAAACTCTATTTTTTCTTTTTCCCTACAATTTCTTACTTATTTTCCCATTAAAATTTCCTATCATAGGATTTTGGATTATCCTCCTACTTGTTCGGCCCATATTTGAATTAAAACAAATCTATTTTTGGACCACTTAGATATTTTTTAGTCATATTATTTGGATAAAAAATGTTTTTTTCCCAAAATTTTATATAAGTTTTTTGTAATTAGTTTTTTTTTCCATTTTTAATAAATTTAGCCTAGATGGAAAGGGGTGTATTAATTTTCTGAATAATTCGAGGGTTTTGTTTATCTACTATTTCTTATCCATTTTTTTTATTTCTAAAAATGCCTCATATTTTTTCTTAGAGTTACCATTTCTATATTTGACCCTTATCAAGTCATATTTTTGTATATATTTACCTTTAGGGTTTTATACTTTATTTAACATTATATATTTTTGTATTTAAGATTGATTTTCAGTCTTGATTTATAATATTTCATTATTATATGTTTTATATTATCTTAGGGTTGGGTTTTTTACTCATGTTTGTTTATATCTTGGAATTTGAGAAATTCAAAATGATGAACATCTCAAAACCATAGTTGCCACAATATTATGGATTTCAAATTATCTACCCATGTCATCCTTTATGTTTATACTAATGAAAATACCAATGATCAAGTTTTTTTGATTAATTATGCTACTTATGTGGATGAATATTATGTTTATTAAATAAGTTAATATGATTATGTATAATATTTACATATTTTTGATGCATCTAGTGAATTATAATAATAACAAGATAATATTGAAATCAATTATCCTAATTTTCCTTTATAATATTTTGATAATCAAACACTATAACAAGAGGAAATTAATAAAAATTTTCATAATGCACTTGGTATTTTTAGATTGTTCACTTAATAAATAAGATATGATATAGCAATGAATAGATGATACAAATATGGATACTCATGATTTTTTGCCTTTAAGTGATATTTATAGATTCAATGATGCTTCAAGTAATACAAAAAAATGGTATTCCTAATTACTCTTTTGAAGTGAAACATAATTCTATTTATTCCTCTCTACAAATGAAATATTATGTTGTTATTAAAAAAGAATGTGATCTTCCTCCTTTACATCTATAAATTAAATGTGATAGTATTAAATCTTATATTAAAACAAAATGTGATGTTATTTATTCTCATTTACATGAGGATTATTTTGAAAATAAATGTGAATTCCAATTTATGCCTTCTTTAGAATAAATGTGATGATAATTCTAATTTATGCAATGTTATTTCCATGGAGTGTAATTATATAAATGCAATTGTGTTTTCATATAGAGTGATTCCAAGAAATGAAATTATGTTTACATAGAGCATAATTCCAATAAATGTAATGATGAATATGTTATACCTTTATTTAGGATAGATGATGAGTTAAAATAACTGAATGGGTCTTTCCAACCACTACTACCCATACTATTAATATCACTTTATGATTAATTCCATAGGTGATCTTTAAAATCAATTTATTTTTCTCACTTTACAATATAAATCATATAATGATAATATAGAAAATAATGTCATCTCAGGACTTCTTTTAACATGAAGTATACTTAATAACAATTATCCAAAAGTATTTGTGATTCCTAAGTTTCAATTGTTTGATGACCATGAAGATCCTCATAATCACTTGAATAAGTATGTGAATATACATAAATTAAAATTTAATCTAAAACTATGCACTTATGAAAAATATTTTATACACTTAGATCTAGACCTATCTTAGGGTTCCTTTTGATCACTTTTGACCTCATTATACACCATTCTAAACTAATAAATGACCCCTAAATGTGATCCTCTATTCATATTATCCTTAGTAATATTTTAGGCCTTGAATAACACTCAACATGATCAAATAAAATGTTGGAATAAAATTACATAGGGGACTATAACACACCACTTTAATGTCCATGCCCCCTCTCTTATCCTCCCACCAAATAATGACCAATTTTCAAAATCAAAAGTTATGAAAAAGTCAGCTTATGTCCCTAATTACCCATATTCAAAAGAATTTTGAGGACACAACTATATAAACACATTTAAAACCATATAAAATATACTTCCACATCAAAAATTAATTGAATCATAATTGCACATTGAGAGAAAAACAACTATTTTTCCCAATTCTAATTGCATACAACCCTAGTATCCCATAACTCAAGTCTAAATACATATTTCAAGTCAAAAGATATGGTTAATTTACTTAATCACATCAATATTAAAACAACATATAACATATTTCACTATCTATTCACACACCATTATAGCATGGGATAATTACACAAGTTTAACACATCTTTAGAGTTGGTATGTAGGTAACACACAACACATAGGGTGTTGAGGTCTTACCCAAATTAAAATACTAACCCATTTTTCCCCATTGATTTTAATTGGTATTAAAATTACAAAGATACATGTTTTTAAAAGGATAATTGGTCACATAGTGGTCTCTATAAGTGATCGTAAGCTTCAACACTAGATACATGCTCTATAAATCAAGACACAGAGAACCCAAAAATATTGATCTCCTTATTGTAAGTGGATAGGAGCACTGACAGAGTGGAAAAGAGTGATAGTAATCAAGTGTCATACCCATGTAGATATTTTACAAGAATAAATCCAACTATTTATTCATGTTTCTATCCACCATATCCCCTTGCACAACAAGTCTCAGTCTCTGATTCATCTGACAAAATAATTTTCTAATTAAGTATTTTTTACATTAAACTTTAATATTTATAGTAAGTTTATAAAATAAAGTAGTTATAAATTAAATAATTTTATTATTTTTATATTATTATCTTATTTTTACACAATAGTTTATCATCTAGGATCTTTTTATCCCAAGTTTGATAAAACATATTGGTGAACCTACTATTATTCTAATGTTGCCAAACCCTAATTATATATGTTGATAGGTTTTATATCATTAATTTGGTTATTTAAAATTAAGTGTTTTAGGATTTTTAGATTTTTTAAATTATAAAATAATCACAATATTACATCATTTTAGTTTTTTTAGCATACAAGTTTAGAAAATTATTTTTTCCTACTTTAGCCACAGTGTTACACCAAGTTGTTCTTAAGTTGAATATTTGAAAATTTTAGTTAATAAATCCATAATGGAAAAACAAGATAATATATTTGAGGACATATATAAATAAAAATCAAAAGAGCTCTCTCTCAAATAATAAGGATATTCAATATCATTTTATCAAAATTATTAGAGAGAAACTTAAGAAATCATCTAATACTCCTAATCCTAATAGTATAGTCCATTGGATATAAATTTTTTAGAGCTTATCACAATGGGTGAAACTAAAGGTATTCGAAAAAATACTATGAAAATTCCAACTCCATCATTAGGAACATTGAATTTGGTTATTACACATTCCTCTTTTCCTGATGTAAAATCCCTTAGGCAAGAGATTCATTCTATACAAATAAGATGTTACAATTGGATCAAGGTGATTTAAAACCTACTTAGGAACTTAATTATCCTATTTTATTACACACTCCATTGACACAACACATAGTATTATATCCTCTAATTATAGGGTTTGTGTCACCTAATATTACAATATATGATGGAAAGGCTGATCTTGAACAACATCTCAAACCATTTCATGCATCTTGTTTGGATTATGTGTCCAATTATATATTATTGTCTAAGTTATTAATAAAATGCCTCAAAGAATATGAATATAATGGTTATATGATTTAAAAAACTAATAACTACATGATTTCAATCCATTATAAAATATGTTTAGCACATTTTAATACATATCAGTGAAAAGGTTTCCTATGCTCATACTGCTCTAATCAAATAGAGATATAATGAGCCTATCATAGAATATGTTTTAAGCTACAATACCATGATGTCCAAAATGATAAATCATATGGTAGATAATAGATATATAATTACTAGATGTATTTAAGAAAAGTTGTATTCCATCCTTACATGAATCCATTGTGTTTAATAAGTTTATCTCATTCAAATATTTGTGACGTATATTAAAATAAAGAGAAGTTAAGTTATTAGTAATGAACAAGCTCAAGTATACAACCAATTCAGATGTTAATATAAAAAAATTAAAGTAAGTCACCATATAATATAAGGCTATCTGATAATAATAATAATGATTAGAAATCAATAGTCCATGCAATTTTAGAGCCTACTCCATGTATTGTCTTATCAACTCCTATAAGGAGACACTTTCATAATCTACCAAATAATCCATATAAGGTTATTAAAACACTATTAAAATGCAAAGCTATATCTGTCCCCTCCATTATATAAGTTGATGTGAATTGGCCTCTTTAAAAAGTTTTCAACTATAATCCCATATACAATTATCATAGGTCACTAGGCCATATTATGAATAGATGCATTAGTTTGAGACATAAGATTCATGATTTGATAGATGAAAACATCATTGATATGGGCACACAAAAAAAAATTACAATAATACAACCAAGTGAAAGTAAAAAAATGAAAATAGTTAATGATCCTTTTGCTAAGAACATAGATAATGAGACATCACATACATCAGGCATTCACTATTCATATAATGCACACACTTTACCAGTTTCTTACCATTCCCATGTAGAGTAACAACATCCTTTGAATTGTATCATCGGTGCTTATCATACTTTAGTTTGATTTATGCCACTCATAAATTTTTTAGAGAATGAGATAGTTGATGATGACTTAGATTTACACTCTTTATTTTTTTCAGCTCACATTGACAAACTTATTCAAAATGTTATGGTATATAATGGTTCAAGTGTGAATATATGTACAATCACACTTATTTATCACCTTAGATACATAGATCAGGATACAATCCCCACCACTATGGTCATAAAAATATTAATCTATCACATTTAGATATCTATTAGTGAAATTAAATTCCCATTATAGGTTTTTCCTACACATTCAGCCATTAGATTCATAGTAATACCTAGTTTAGGGGTCTTTGATATATTATTGGGATACCCTTTGATTCAACATATTCATGCATTTCCTCCTATAATGCAAATATGATTAAAATATATATATGCTAATGAGGTCATTAAAATTTTAGGTATCCCTTATGATTACCCTATATCATAGATATATTTAGTTACCAAAACATCAAAATTCACTTGATACACTTAAAAAGGTATAACCTACTCATAGATTTTCATAGCAGAGATCTACACTTCCACAGAGGCCTCTCCTAGAGGGGCCCCTTCAACAAATATTTTTCACTTATTCTAGAAGTGAATATATAGTTATACACCTCATTAATTAATGTTATATATAATTAAGGTTAATTCACATAAGACTTTATCTTAAGATTCACATGTTTCAAGATGCATTTTAAAAATCCCCATAGCTATCATGATCACATGCAGAGCCAATATGCTATGAATTATCAGTATGCTAGTAAAAATTATAGCACAACCAATATTTCATATTTATATTCTTCATTAATATTATTCAAATCATTATAACACAACCCTTTCCCCTTGTGAAAGGTTACCATTCCTTTTCTTTACATTGGGACTATTGATTGTGAGTCCTTTACAGGTCTCATAAGTTAACTTCTCTCTTTTATTTTGTACATATTATTTACATTCATATATGTTTCAAAATATATATATAAAGTAAAATATTTTAGCAAATAATAAAAAAGGATATATTTTTGCTTATATGTACTTTGTCATATGTAATTTTAGTTGGTCACAATATTCTATACATTTTTTTGCCAGTTTTATATCATACATGCTTTACTAGTGTACATGAGTGATTGCAAGATACATAGAACATCCATCCAAAAATTAGTAAGGATTCACCTTATATGTTATCCATATGAGCCTCCTTGGTTGGCTATGTGTTATTTTTAGGTAATTTAAATATTGCATACTAAGAAAATGCATTTAGATAAGAGGTGCTATAGTGGATAGGAGCACACTGCCCCAGTCTCCCTCTCCCTATTTTCGTCCTAGTGAGATTAGAATATCACCATTGAGTTTTGGACTACATAAAAGCTTTCTAAGACATGTACATTCATCAGTTAGATCACTAGGTGCATGGTATAAACATAATTTATCCTTCTTTGTCCACATTATCTTAATCATAGCTAAAATCTATATATAACATTACATCTTTCGTATTTCTCACTCACTAGCATTGTGACATACTACTATCTATCTTAGTCATTGAATATACTTAGGTTAAAACTTAACTTTCATAGATAAATTTACATACCCATGCATGCTTCCATATTTTTTTACTAGATTAGTATTATGAATTATTTTTTTTAATTTGGGGACATTTGAATATTTAATTTTTGAGTAGATCTAAGCCTCCATGTCTTTGATTGTATGCATGTGCAGAAATTTGAATATGTCCTTATTTGTGTCTTATATTCATGTGTGTAAACATTTGAAAATGACATTATACATAGATATAGGCCTCCATTATTTTATTATATGAATGTGATGGAATTTTAACATGTCCTTGTATGTGATATCTATTTCAAGTGAGTGACATTTGAACATGCCCCTTGGACTTCTATTGTGTGTTTTGTGTGTTGTGTGGTGTACTAATTTGATTGTGTGCATCATGAACATGACACTTTATTTTATTTTGATGCCATCATGGACATAATTGATCTAGGCAACAATTTAGGCGACAATTCGGGTGACAATTCCACCCCAATTGATGATGGAACTTTCTGAGAACCATAACTTTTGCACCGTAGCTCCAATTGACTCATCGTTTGAACCATTGGAAAGTTAAGAATGAGGAGAACATCATGAAATGGAATTGATATATTCTCAATGAATTTTGATCCCTGAAAACCCAATGGAAGTGCTTCAAATTTCAATTTTAGTAGTGCAGTCTAAAAATAATAAGTTTCTAAAAATAGTAATTCCTCGAATTCTATATTGTTTTAAATCTTGGAAGTTTAACCACTTAATCTCCCTCAAGATTGGTGACCTTCCACATACTCCCCATGCTTTCAAAATGTGTATAAATTAAGAGGTAACCCAAAATGTGAAGACAAACATCTCTTCCCAGAGAGAAGCATATATTTGTATTGCGATCTTGAGTAATACTACATCTCTTCTCAGAGAATTCATTATTACTGTGTTATTTCTATGCTATTGAGATATTTATCAACCAGAACTTCTGAGTTTTGGATCAATAATTCATCCACCCATCTTTTTTAATGTCATGATGGATATTATGCATTCCTCCCTAAGTAGTTATATTTAGTGTTATATATTCAGTTGATAAATTATATGTTTGATTTTTTATCACATTTATCTAGATGCAATTCCTATGAATGATTATTTGTCACATGTATATTAACATTATTAAATTTACTTATTTTACATACATGATGATGCCATGATTTTTACATATTATTAATATTACTTAGATTTACATTTTACATCACAATAACCTAGTGCATAATTTTTTTATTTTGTGTTATAGCTATTGGTGTATTCACATAGGTTTTTTTAGAGACTATCCATCCCAAATCAATATATAAAAAAGATTTTATAATGATTACACAATTGACATAATTTTAGGCTCAATAAAGTACATGGAAGGTTAATTTGGATAGGAGAACCATATTAGATAAGAAAACATTGATCTAGTGTCTTTCTTAGTGTTGTTGCCTAAAATGCCAAAAAAATAGGATTTTTTTAAATTTTCTCACAACCTTAGTTTTCTCATATTAGTTACAATAGTTCAATACTCTTAGTTTCTATAATTAATTAGTTTTTTATCAAATATGCTTAGTTTGGAGGTAATAATTTTGTGACATGTTGATATAAGTTAGTGCTATCACTCTA
>JARHVA010011796.1:0-22553 GCA_037957365.1 Torreya grandis | reverse complement strand
AATATTGTTGTTACATGTTTGATTATGTTAATTATACTTAGTTTAGTATGTTAACAATCACTAATTAGATTATCATGATGTAATCTAATGAATTAATAAGTGTTGGGTATGTAATCTTTTTTAAAATACTACATTGTTTTGGTAAATCCCTATGGAGATGTTACATTGTGTTATCATAGTTGTGGCTTGAACTATAGGACTTAATGAGTTTGCTAACATTTCATATTATTATGTTACCAAAAATAACAATGGTGTGATCAAGATCATCGAGTGAAGGTAGGGATCAATGTTAATGGCATTAGTGCACTATTTAGTACTAACAATTTTTTTGTTGAATAAGTAACAATGTTAGATCAGATTCTTGTGACCATAAATGAGACTAGGGATAGAGTTATATCCCTAGAGTAGGAAATTCATGGAAATGATGAAGAGGTCCAATAGGATGAGCATGAAGAGCATCTTACTAAACATTAAAATCCTCAAGAGAAGAGACATGAGGAAGTACCTCAAGATGCAAGAACATGTGTAAGCATAGAGTTGGATAGGGATACGAAAAAGGTGAGTCTACCTAAATTTGATAGAACCATTATGGGTGATATATTTGAGGCATGATTAAATGTAATAGAGAAGTATTTCAAGATTTAAAACTACTTTAAGGTCAACAAGGCTATTTGGGGAGCATATAAGTTGGCTAGAGAAGTAACTATGTGGTTGGCCAACAATAAGTTGGAAATGAAACTAAATTCAACTACCACTACATGGGAGTAATTTGTCACATTATTTTGATCAAAATATTACTGATTTTTAGAATTTAAAGCAAGGAGATTTATCAATAAATGAGTACTGGAAATGGTTCCCCAAACTTATCAAATATGTACCTCAGTATTAGGCTAATGAGAGATTCATGATTAGGAAGTTTACCATGGGACTAAAACCCCAAATTAGTGACTAGGTTGGTGTTCATGGACCATCTACCATAGACCAAGCATTTGAGAAAGAATTTAAGTAGAAGCAGAAGTTAAAATATCTTCCTCATGTAAGAGACAAGTTTAAGAAAAACTTTAGAAGTTTAAAGCCAAATTTCAAGAATAAGAACTGGAAATAGAGGAATGGAGGCTGGAAGTTTAAAGCCAACAAATTCAATAGTGGTAAAGATACCATGAAATTTGGTAATGCTTGCAAGGGCAGTTTGAAGGGAAATCAACAATCTGATAGGAAGGAAACACCAAGACATTGACTCATTTGTAGAGGTGACCATTTTGCACTTGAATGTGCCTAGGATAAGTTAAAAAAGAAAGGTTCTACCCCTAAAAAAGGAATTTTTCAACAATGTATTCATATGGTGGTTAATAATAGAATGATAAATTCCAAGCTTCACCCATAGAACTATCAGTATTTTGTTTGAATATCCAATTTTTTTTTATATATACATGGGATACAAAATATTTTATATATATATATATCCTAGAATTCTAAACAAATTGTGTAGAAAATCTAGTGTAATGGAAAATGAATGGTCAGTACAATATGGTAATGACTCTAAAGTCTAGGTGAAATTTTTTTTCATAGAAGCATAAATTAGATTGCCCGAATTCACCATGGTTGTGGATCTTTATGTAATACCTCTAAAATCATATGATGTGATCTTAGGTGTCAACTGCATTACAAAGCATGAATTCAAGGTTGATTGTTATCTGAAAAGGGTTGAATGTCTTGTTGATTATATAAATCAAATACTAATTCAATGTGAGATAAGGGAGTTAAGACTTAGGCATATTTTTGCAATGTAACTTATATGTGTATATGTGTATTTATTGTGTGTATATGTCTATGTCTGTGTGCATGTGTCGGTGTATGTATGTACACACACACACACACACACACACACACACACACACACACACACACACACACACACACACACACACACACACACAAAATTTATGTATGTATGTATGTATGTATGTATATATGTATGTGTACACTTGCACACATATGTGCACACGCGTGTGCACGCATGCGTGCACACGTACGCGCACGTACACACATGTGAAGACTTGATATTTACTATATTTTAGTTTAATCCACTTAAATCATGTATGATTTATTAGTTTTAAATCCCATTACTTCCCAAATGATGTGATTTCTAACTCTGTCTAAGGTATTAATATTAGTTTGCAGTACTATAAACATCTTAGTTACTTTTGGAAATTACACACACACACACACACACACACACACACACACACACACACACACATGTGAAGACTTGATATTTACTATATATTAGTTTAATCCACTTAAATCATGTATGATTTATTAGTTTTAAATCCCATTATTTCCCAAATGATGTGATTTCTAACTCTAACGTATTAATAGTAGTTTGCAGTACTATAAACATCTTAGTTACTTTTGGAAATTACACACACACGCACACACACACACACACACACACACACACACACACACACACACACACACACACACACACACACACACACACACACACACACACACACACACACACACACACACACAGACACACGCACAGAGTTATTACAAAAATAAATCTACAGTCATTTTTGAATCTCCATGAATACATACTCTAGAGTTGATTGTGCATGAATACTCCAGAGTTTTTTTATTAAGGATAAAGGGGATATTGTTTGAACTAAGGGCCTCATACCTTAGAAGAAAATCAAAGAAGAAAATGCAACACGATGCCCAAAAATAAATGAGAAAATAGAAAGGCACAGTGATGGCCCCAAACTGACCAAAAGTAGCCCAAAAACATTAAAACATAGAGTCAAATAAGGAACAAACCCACAAAACCTAAAATGTTAGCAACACAGTATAGTCTAGCCAGCTTAATCAAGCAATAACTATTGTAACACCTAGAGTTACGATACTCTAGTGCCACTTTTAATGTGAATCTGAAGATGTAAGACTCTAATTATAGTTTTCTTTTTAATTTAGATTATTTTTTATATGGGACTCCAAAACTATAAGACTCTGGAGATACTTCATAATTTTCCTTAAGTTAGTAATATGTTGGTTCAAAATATTTATGACTAAATTTATTACATATTGTAGCCTACATATACCAAATATGGCATCTATATTTCTAATAATAATGATTTTTAAAGAATAGATTATATATATATATATATAATTTATTTAATTTAAATTAATGATAAGTTTTGAAAAATAGATTCAAATCTACTTTAGAAATAGCTTCTGAAAGAGAAAAGATTGTTACTTTTAATTAATATGAGACAAAGTATGGTCTCATCATCTCCTATATTGTATCATGCATGATTATATTTCCATTTTATAATACCATCATATGTGCAAGAAACATATTAATATATTGGTCTAATGGAAGAGGAATTCAACATTTTATATGCTTCCATTCATCATAAACAACATTCTATTATACCTTATTTAGAGTATTAGGTGACACAAATGGAGAGAAACATTAAAATATCTAATCTTTTCAAATAAATTATGGATCTTTCATCATTCTTTATCCTATTTAACATTGAAAAACTCTTTTTAATATTGGTGTACTTGTTGGAAAGCTAAGATTATCTTTCCATATATGGATAAAAGATGAAAACCCTTAAAACCATTCATGTTCACCCACACATATACCATAAACTCTAAGCATTTATTTTGTACAAATTATAAATACTAAAAAAAAACAAATCCATCTCACCTAACCATTTGATAGTATCCACAATAGGTGAGTTCCCAACACTAAACTATTCACATAAACATTTAAATCATATTTTTGTTTTATGGTCTCTATAATCTATCTCTTCATAATAATTATGAGGAAAAAAAAAAACATAGCAACATTATACATATGTAAATTTGTGAACCTTGGACCTTGAGAATCAACAACATTTACTATAATACTTTATCCCAATATAGTTCAATCGTCTAGTATAACCATGATCTTTATGAGTTGGGAAAACTCTCAAATATCAATGCATTTAAATTTATAGTAGGTTTTTTATATCTCAAAACTCAAGAGTTCCTCCTTGTGTTCTATTTTAAGAAGATTATATATGTATTTTACCTATTGTAAATATGTCTCTTTGAAATATCCTATGCACCATGTCAATTGTAATATCTAAAGTAGTTACAAGGGAAGTAACTTCAACATGGTCCTCTTGGTATTTTTTATTCATCTTATTTAACTCAATAAACACATATGCAAGTTAATAGTTGAAAATTGTACTCTAAAAATTCTTTGTAAATCATACATTTTATTCTCCTCTACCTCTCATTACTTCAACAAAGCAACCATGAGTTTGAAAAGACATTCCATGATTATTCCTCTATAGAGACACCTAATTTTATGAATTAGAAACAACTTCAACCTATTGTTTTTAAATGAATCTATTATATATATTAATTATCCATATCTTTTAAAAAAATTCTAATTTCATGAAAAAAAAATGATTTAAAATTTATTGAAAAAATTTAACTCTAAAAAACAACACGAAGCATTATTTTGTGATAAAGCTTCATGATGAATTATTCAATAAATATCTAATAATTGAGGAGAATATCAATGAATCTTTTTAGATAAACCTTCATGGATGTCATTCATGGAATAAGATCTAATAGATATAAATCTACCAAAATAAGCACAAGGAGGAACTCTTGAGTTTTTAGATACAAATATAAAAATAATAATTAAAAATTGTTATTTAAAAGAAATAATAAAAATAATAAGCCCAATGGATCACTGCCAACCATCAAAATAAGTAATAATAAAAAAAATATATTAAAATTAAAAAGTGGATGGGAATGCTCTAATTATCAACCTAATAGAAGCCATCTATCTCCAAAATACGTAGTCCACATTTGATTCCTAACAAAGCACAATAGCTATAAAACCCAACAAGTCATACCATAAAAAATAGATGTGCATCATAACAAACATAAACAAAAATTGCATCTAGGAACTAACCAAAGGGAAGACATCCCTTTATAAATTTTCTTCCTCTTGGATATATTTTAATTTATCTTAGGAGTTTCTTAACATCTCTTGATCTATTATTCTAGGGTTGAATATTATTTTCCCTAGCAAGAGTCAAATTTTCCATATCCAATGTCCAAGGTGGAGGAGATTCATCTAAATCAAAGAGCCCATGATATTTTTAATGGTCTAAATTTTTTGATACAATGTCTCTAATATATTCAAATGAAATTTATTTATTTCACTTACACTCATGGACAAAAGTCTTCACTATGTCAGTTTGGGGTAGGATATAGATCATGTCCTTATGCTTAATGAGTCTACTAGGGGATTTGGCTTCTATGATAATGGGTATTAGGACATAAAATTTTATTATTCTATACCTACTAAAATTTCAATGAACACTCCTTACACCCTATAATTTATAGACAGTCCTTCCACTTCATTCTCTTTTTGAACCTCCACCTCTCCTCCCAATGAACCCAAAGGAATGGGTGCCTTAACAAAGAAAAAATATTTTATAAGCATCATGGCCATTGTGTTTCTTATAATCATGTCTTGAAAAAAACCAGCTTAGACTTTCAAGTCCACTAAGGTATTTTCTTGCTAAGCTCCATCTTTTTTTATTACACATTTGTGAGCAAAAGTGCAACAATTTGGTTATATTTCGTCATCACTTTCATACATAATTTATTGCATCCCAACTCCTAGTTTGGATTTAAACATGATCAAATTGGGTAAAACCATTTCAAATTTAACATTAGCATAAAATATATCAAAACTTAACCTTATTCTATCCTTGGTCATAAAATCCACTGCAATAGGGGAGCTAATTGATCTCTCTATTTCCATTGGGATATTATCCTTCTAGGACTCTAGCATTAGAGTTGGAATTTTGAACCATAAAGGGAAAGTCCTAGGAAGCTCCTTAAATAGGTTTAACAATATTTCCATTTTTACAACATCACAACAAACTTACCTAAAGTCTATATCCATATTTCAAGGACACAAACACTTTCCTTTTGGTTAGAAAAATAAAACAAATGGAAGCCATTAATCATGACTTAAATCTCCAAATTTCATTTCAAGGACCATGTTCTATGGGCCCAATATCATACAACTTTGATGTTGGATCTGGACACATTAAGGTTTAGATAATAAAATTATTCTGTTACTCATATTCTGTTTGATCAACTTCACCATCCATAATTTCTAGAGTTACCTCCTTGCCAAAAACATAGGAGATGATGTCCTTAAAGCCTTATTTGGATAGAGATCTCTTAAAATGACATAAAAAAATAAAAACTAAACCCTAAATCTTTTGAACTAAGTAATGTTCCCCTACGTTCATTTTATTGATATTCATTTCCTTCCCACACAACACCCTCTTCCACATCTCTTGTTGTCATTTACTATTGCTCTATGTGTGTATGTTGTTGTGTATATGCTTCTAGAATTATTTTTAGAGTGAAAATTGATATTATAAACTTTTAAATTTTGTTCCATAGTATGGTTAGTACTTTCGCCAACTAAAAGTGATCAAAGTGGACTATGGGAAATATCATCTTATAAAATTTTCAAATATACCTCATTCATAACTTATAGAAATGATTTGTAGGCATGGTATTTTATATGCAGACCATATATATGTTAGAGACAAGTGTTGAGTGCCTTTCACCCATTTAAGGCATAGATTCACTTATAAAATTCTAATGTTAAGTCATGTGTGATAACAAAATACTTATTTTCAATCACTGATATTTTTATCTCAATCTCAAATTTTTCTATAATTATAAATTTTTGTTAATTAGAATATTCTATAATTTGACCTCAAAAACATGTAAGGAGAATTTATAAGGCTCTTACTCTACATGGGTTTTAGATCACTGACTTGAAGGGTAGTACTTTCACCTCTAGTGAATGGAGACTTTCTCTTATATTTTACACACATAAAAAAATTATCCTTTGAAAATCATTCTAATATTTTATAGCATTTAATCTTAAGGAAATCATATTTTCCATTTGTTGGGTGATTGTTCATTTGCTCAAAGTTTT
Organism: Torreya grandis; assembly: GCA_037957365.1. Taxonomy (NCBI): domain Eukaryota; kingdom Viridiplantae; phylum Streptophyta; class Pinopsida; order Cupressales; family Taxaceae; genus Torreya; species Torreya grandis. The sequence goes on along the minus strand of JARHVA010011796.1, from coordinate 15,505 downwards.
ACAACATATGATTCATAGTCTTCCTCATGTGGATGAAGTTCAAAGTCTTAATTTTGTGAGTAACATTGTTTATTGGAATATTGAGAAATTAAAAATGCATTAGCAAGTGATAATTGTATTTTATTTTTATTAAGATGACCAAGGGAATATATTTTATCACAATTCATACCTTTTCAATGAAAAGAATAAAACAAATATAAAAATTAAGACATAAATAATTGGCCAAATTTATTATAAATGTTTTGAAATACATAAAAGGTGAGCTAAACACCCTTGAGGTAAATAACAACAAAGTTGTGTAGCACATTGTTTAAATTTATTGTAAACATTTGTAATTTGAATTTTATTGTAAAATTTTTTAATATCGTAAATCATGTATTTCCACTCTTTATCTTATAAATCCTTCAAAAATTTGAATGAAAGTAGATAAAAATATAATAATCAATTATAAAGGCTCCCAAATACAGTCCTTACTTTCTCTTCATAGATAAAACTACAAAAACATGCCTTTTTAACTATAGAAATGAACCAAAAATCAAAAAACCATTTCTTCAAACATCAAAACAATTTACATGTTTGAAAACAATTATATATCTATGAGCACCATGTTTCAAGCATGTTCAAGAATGTTTTGGTTAGGTTGGTGATTGAAATTACCATTGTTTTTCATGGTCAATTCTCTTGTAAATTTAAATCTATAGAAAGACATAAGAATGTAAAATTTAGAAATATCTTACAATTTACAAATAAAAAAATTATCCCAATCCTTGTGGCCATGGTAGCTTTTGAATAAGGAAAAAACAATGACATTCAAAGCTCAGGATAGCAATGTCTTCATGAATTTTTTTGGTGTCTATCTTAAAAAATTATACAATGGCTATCAATGGATTTCATTTGTATTTTTATATAAAAAAATATGGATCTCAAACACTTATGAACCAAAAAAACAAGCTCCATGAATAGTGAAAACAAAAACAATCCATCAATGAAATTCCCCTTAATAAAAAATATACATATACTAAATGTAATAAAAATCATTTTTTTTCTTTCAAACAAGGAAATCTACAGTTCTTTGAATTCTTACTAAAAAAACTTTTTGATAGCATTTTAAAGGAAAATATATATGAAAATGTTTTCTCTACACTATGTGCTTGCCTTGTTATTGATTTTTTTAACAAGAATTTATTTAGAATAAGAGTAGAAATTCTTGAATAAACATTACCATTTATTATATAACTAGTTGGATCATTATCAAGTAATTAATATTACATATAGTTATGGAGGATAAATTGAGGAGGTATCATAGTGAAAGTATGAAAAGGAATATTACTATTATATAAATTCATCGGTATAGGAATGGTTATCTCCAAGGATGTGTCATTATTGACTATCTAGTTAAAATAATTGAAGGAGATATTAAAAAATGATGTAAATAAAGCACAGGTAGAGAAAGAATACATAGAGGAAGGTATTTGTAAATTTTTAGTGCCTAAGTCTTTATATAAGGAAATATCTAGAGCTTATGTCCCATGAGTAGTTTCTTGTGGCCCTTTCCATTACTTAATATATGAATTCTATATATCTAAATCCTTCAAAAATGACCTCATTTTCTAAATCATTGAAAATACCCATGGTAGGCTTTATTTTAGTACATTGGCCCATAAGATGAGCAATTATTTTTGAGATAGAATAAGGAATAATTATGAACAGTGTGGGGAATACAAAAAATAAATATTAGGATGGAGAATGACAAGGGATGCCATATTTATTTTCAACAAAAAATAAATATGAAGATGGATCAATCATTAAATAGTGTTTATAAAGTCTATGCATCTAGTTTTCTGTTTAATCAAGTGAATGGAATATTAAATAAATATTTCAATTTTAATTCAAAAAATTGATTCATATGTAATGATAGCTTATTATTACTTACTATAAGGCATGGTATTATAACTATCATCTACTGCATTTTTTTAAGAAATAGTGTCCAACTAATTACAATGTGTGCTTTAAAAAAAATTAAATTTCAAATCTAATCCATAATCATTAGTAGGAAAATTTCCAATTATCTTTAAGGTGCTTTAGATTATGCATGTCTACTACTCTTCATGTTGGGTGCCTTCTAACAATTATTAACATAGACTTGAAAAAATTCTTAGGGACTTTCATTGGGATAATCCATCCAATGGTCATGGCTTACACGGTGTTACTTAGGAATAATACTATCTACCATGGGATTATTGAGGTATGGATCTCATTGGCATTACTTATGAAGGAGTTTTCGTAAGTTCCAAATGTATTATACTAGCCATTGAAGGCAAGGAAGATTGGAAGGTGTTGTTGTGACACTACATTTCTTTATGCCTTCTATGAGGGCAAAAGGCTTGGAAAGGACTTGGATTCTCCAATATGCTCATCATCAAAACCCCTATTCAAATTATAGGTCCTCTATTGCTAAAAGTATCTAGAAATCATGGGAAAAGATCAATACATAGCTTCTCTAGAATGTCTCAAGCTTGTGATATGGGTTTTGTATTAACTTGCATTCTCTATGGTGGTCACAATTTACCAATTTCAATGATGTCGCTTTGAATGTCATTTTGTTTTCAATGCTCTCCAGTTATTTCATAGAGGCATTCATATTTTTTGAGATATTTTTTGTAATCAATATCACTCTTGACTATCCTAGGAAGAGGTGAAAATAAAATTATGGTTAGCCAACTCTAATAGAGAATCTTACGAAGATATCCTTAATGTTGTTCCACCTTCAATCCTACATGAAATCTCTATTATTTCCACTCGTCATTAGTGGAATGAATTGAAATGGTATGTGAAAACTCTGATTCATAATTACATTCTTTAAATTGGCTATGTGTAGCTTACTCCCCAAATGCATATGGTGGACAAGCTTAATTCTCATTGTGGTCTTAATTTTTTAGTTCATACCTTGTGCTTCTACTTTCAAATTGTTTGGGATGCTTCCTTGGGGCCTAAGTAAGCTCACTTTGATTGGTGTGTTCTAGTATCAGGGCTTTCCTATAGGAAAAAATCTTGTGGATTTAGGAATTTCACTTCCAAAATGTCCTTTTTGTGGGCATCTTGAAATCTTCCTCATTTATTCTAGCATTGCTCCAAAGTGCAATGGGTCTGACCATTGATTCATGATATTTTTAGGCCTTTAGAGCATGTGTTTTTCAATATAACTATATCCTTCTTAGAGATAAACCTACCTTCAAGACCTTTTCACTCATTGGGGAGATGCTCCTTGTGTTGTGTCATAGATTCCTCCTTCCACACCTAGCGATAAAAAAGCTAATAGAAGAAATATTAGTCCTCCTCCCAAAGTTGGTCACTAACACAGTGAGTCTCAGTGCTACTCTCATACTGGTACTCTATATAAGTGCATATCTCCTCCTAGATGGAAATGAGGTTGGTAGCTCCTACCTCTTTCCCCTACTAGGCATGATTCTTTGGGTGTTAATCCTCATCCTATACATCCAAATTCTTGGCGGGGGGGGTGGGGGGGGGGGGGTGGAGGCGGAGCACCTGAAGGTCAAACAAACATGTTGGATAAGTTCCCTAGGCTCTCTCTTTCTATTTCTCATACTTACATATATGAATATGATAAGGACACTACTCAGGCTTCTAGTTGGGAGTTAATTCTAGATGTGAATGAGTTGCCTAGCTCAAGTTGGGGTTCATATGATATGGATCCTTCGACCTTAGATCTTACTCTAGCAACTTAATTATGTTTCCTTTTATTTATGTTATTATTATAACTCATTCTTAGGTAGGCCCTAGTGATGTTTTTTGTTTCTGTTGTTATTTGTTCCTAGGCTTGGCCTAGTTTAGCTCAAGGTGTGCTTCCATACGACCTATTAATTTGTAATTATTTGTATATTATATATATTTAAATATATAGATATTTTTATAAAAAATAAATGAATTTGTTACTAATATTTGATAGAGATTATGATTATTTTATTATTTTTATAATTATAATTATTTTGTAAATATAATGTATAAGTTACGTCCAATAAAATATTGTCAATTTATTATGAATTGATTTTTTTCAAGGTTTAGTGTCTTTATACTATGAATTTTATAATAATGTTTCATAACATATAGTTTAAATTTTTGGTCGTTTTGTATACATAGAGTGGTAAATAGTTTAGTAAACTATAGTTACATGTACATATTTACTACATTTTTTGCATATGACTGACCAAGGGCATTTTGGATTTGAAGCAAAGCCTCAATGTGTAATGTAGTGGCAATGATAGATGTCATTATTTAATTCATAAAACTTAACCATGTAAGCTAGTGTCTATCCCAATTATAACCTATTATAATGTCCACTTGCACTTTATCAATAATTGCTCAAAAATCTAGTTCAGACAATATTTTTTTATCTTTTTAAATAACATGCATTTGGAATTGCATGCACATATATTATCATTCCTTGGATCATTTACCACTAAATACACAACCATAAAGTGTATCATTGTTACTAAAACCTACTACTTGCATTACCATTACCATTTATAGGTAAAATCATTTAGTTATGCTCAAATTCATATTACTCAAATATAGAAATGAGCACTTAAAATATATTTTGTTATATTACTGTTGAACAATTTTGACTTTTAGGTTAAAATAGGGCACCCCTAGTAAAAAAAATCATTTTTAGGTATATAATGGGATCTAATATATTGTTATAAGATGTTTTATAGGTCATTTCATGCCTCTAAATGTTATATTAACCTTGGTCACTGATTTAATTAGATTATCATGTCATTTGGGGCCATTTCAACGTCTAAATGGTGCATTTAATGTTTTATATAGGTTTCATGGGAAACATGAAAGTGTAAAAATGTGATGTCTTACCCCATGTGTCATTTTATGTCTTAATTAACTGACAAGACTAGAATTTTTAGGTTCAATCAGAAGAAAGTTAGTTTTCCTAAAGAAGAGGAAGAAAATGGCACATGTATGACCCCTTGAGAAGTGAGCCACATGCGAGGAGACCATGGAACATATATCCATATTAATAAATCTCATTTACATGTTTTTTTAATTTAAAAATTTAAATATGAAGCCAAAACCTTTCATCTCTCTTTTCCTTCTTTTTGGCATAGTGAAGTTACTTACAGGTTTTTACTTAGTACAAGTAACATAAAGGGTTTCAAGAAAAATTATCCTGATGGAATATTATAAAATATAATACCTTAAAACAAATATAATAATTTTTAAAGTTGGTTAAATTTGCTTCATGAACCATCAATTTAAAGTGGACCGTATAAAATTGCTTTCTCATTCATTCACCTTTTAGGTTTACTTTCATTCTAGGTAAGTCCATATAAATTCGTTATTAAGATTATTTTAAAGATTTTTATCTTAATTTTATAATCATTAAAACTATTTTTTTCATATTTCAAGTGGTTTTGATGTGTTAACCAACTCAGTTTGTAGGAAGATACACTATTTTGCATTATGGATAGTTTTCACAATTTACAAGAAGTTTTATGCTTTGCTAATAGTTTTAGGTGGTTGTGTTAGTATTATTTGATTGTATATCAAGGTTATAATGGTTATTTTAACCTTTCAACCTTATTACCAAAAGTATCTCCATGTTTTGTCATCACATATCATACCATCCAATTAGTCTACCATATGACTGTCATACCAGTCAACTACGTGCTTGGAAGGGGTTCCATATTGAAATATAACTTTTATAAATTGTTTAAAATTGTGGTAGTGATAGGATATTTTTAAATAAATAGTCAATAGATGAGTATTCTTCATGAAAACATCCCATACACACACAAGTTTCCAAGTTCTACTTTCTCCGTACATACAAGGAATGGTAACCTACAAGCAGTCTAGCAAAAAATTGAATATTCATTTCAAGTGTGAAAAATGTTAATGATATGTTTTGAAATACTAATATGAGTAAAATATCCTAACAGATCTATGTTATAGGGTTGGATTAATAAGAATTTGAAGGTCACTCTCAAAACATATTTGATTGTGTTTAGGACTATCTGCCCCAAAAAGTGAAAACATATATCCTAGGGGTTGTTATAGGCCCCTTGGAACATATATATTAAAGGTTTTAGGACACTTAACTTGGTAAAGAGTTTTTACCATAATATAGAAAATACTTGTGTAGAAAATGGAGTCAAAAGGAGTTATAGAAACTAATCATTTAGGGCCTCAAAATTGCCTAGAAATTCATTGATTTCTTTCAATATTGTCTATAGGTTTGAAAAGGTGAATTGAAGTTTGTCACCTAATTTTAAAAATAAATCTTATCTTCATGATTGAGATATTTAATAAAGTAAAATGGAATATCAAGGAATACAAAATCATCAATAAAGTTTATATGTGTTATTTGAGGTTGTAAATGCACCTAACAGTCCATACCATGATCTGGTAGATGGCGATCTACAGTCAGGGGTTAGTATGTCTCATGATATGAAGTGGATTTAAACATGAAGGTATAAAATTGAGATAAAATAATGAATTTAAAATTCATAAATAAACCTACAAGGAGACCACAAACTTTCTCTACAAGTTTCAAGTGATAATAGGCATCTACAGTAGGGGTAATAATGAAATCTCAGTCTATGATAGGGAGAACCCATGTTTTGGAGAGAAGGGGGTACATTAGTATATAAAAAAGATAAAATTTGTCAAAATAGTATATTTAAACTCAATGTGTATATTAATGGTATCATGAATCTTTTCCAAAATGAAAACAAGGCCTACACAGGGTCCTAAGGCTTTTTATATAGTCAAAGCAGGAGGCACAATCAAATAATGAATCAGCCACCAAGGCATGGATTTGAAAAAAGTTAGATGTATGCAAGTATCAAACATATATATGGGAATGAAAAATGTTATATAATTTTTATCAAACCTAAATTCAATTACAAACATCCAAATACACTCATAAGTAGGGTATTAAGGGGAGAATGTCTCAGTCAAGGTAGTGACTTAGCTTTCATTTTTAGATGGTGTTCTAAGGTTATAAAAGGTGGTTTATAGTCCAAAAATATATCATATGATTATAAAAATTAAATTATAGTATTATAGCATCATTTTAAATCCTAGTAGGAGGCCTAACCACATACAACAGGCCTATAGGTAGAGTATCCTATTACAAGCACATAGTGAACAAAAGTGCATACTTTTAAGGCCAACAATGCATAAGATGAGTTGAATATGTAAGATAAATGGGAGAATGAGAAAATAAACATAAATAATATATTTTAAAACTACCCTCAAACATACTTAAAATACCTATATTTATACAAGTATAACAAACAGGGGTCCTTCTTAAGATAATCATAGTCATGACAAGTGTGCTTAGTCTCAGCTATGCAAAGTATGAAGGAAAGGTAAAATGATGAAGTTATGAATTTTAATTTATATTTTTTTTTTATGGTGAAAAAATTAATTTCCATCATGTAAAAAAAAAAAGAGAAGGCTAGAACCCTCATCAAACACATACTACTCCATTGATAACCCTGTATATTTTACCTATTAGGTAATCAATCTTGGAATTTGATGATTTTAGGGGTCAAAACACTGAAAAAAGGGATAAATTTAGGTATTTATAGTCATAATACCTTTAATAGACACCTAAAATACTCATTTTTATCAAATAAATAGGGTAAATACTAGTTGTTCTATCTTAGAACAAGGGTGCTTTCCTTGATAACAACACAAGTAGTTTGGAGAAATTATGTAAAAGGGGTGAAATAGAGATTGTTTTGGCCTTTGAAGAAGGTGGTGAAAGAATAAAAACACATAAATAATCATTTATAACCTTCCATTAACTAAAGGAATAAAAAAAGTGGCCCAGATCATCTAAAGTTGTAGTCAAGGAGACTAGACATGGTGAAGCCTAGTATCCATGTAAAAGGCCTTTCACAATTATAGCATAAGGTATGTTTTACAACTTGTTTTATAGTTTCTGTGAGATAATATATGAATTTTAAAATCCATTTAAAATAAATAAAACCAATATAAAATCCTATAACATCAAACGTTGCAATTAGGCTTACTTGCCAAGACAAGCCTAGTGTCTAAATGGAGGTTCACTCGCAGTTCTAGATTGAGACAAGATTTTTCATAATTTGTGACTTTTAAATAGGAAAAATAAAAAGGTTTTAAAACTCTCATATTTTAAATTAATTCAAGGAGAAACCATTTTTAGTCTAAAACCTACTCATACCTATGCAAGCAAGGGAAACAAACTCGAATGGGTAACTTCAAGTGCTCACACTTTTCATGAGGCCTTGCATGGGAGACAAAGGAGTTATGGGATATTATTAAAGGTATTTTAGCAATTAATTTTTGAATTTTTTCTCATGTTTTATGTCCTAACTTTATAAAAATTTGTTAAGTCCAAAAATAGGCCTAAAACCCTACTAAATTGTCAGCCAGGACTAGTCTTAAGAAATTGAGTTTTAAAGCTAATAAAATAGAATATGCTGATAATGAAACTTATTTTAATTTTAATATTACTCACCCAATATCCTTCCCATTCTCTATATATGTGTGTAATTATATGGGCAAGGGTAGAAACATGATTTTTCTCACTATTTTCTTTGTTGTGCCGGATATAGGGTGAATTAGTATATGAAAAAAAGTTTGTGTAGAAGTTTTCTACTTAATATAACTATAAAAATTCTTTTAATTTCATTAATAAAACAATACACTCCTAAACCATGTCCTTACTTTCAGCGAGTCAGAACTAGCCCATTAAGCAAGCTAATGAGAAGTTTAAAAACTTCAAGTGAACATCCTTTTACGATGCCCTTCATCCCATGTTTTTTTATCAAAATCTTATGCCAATTTTGAGGCCATGTGCATAAGGTGTATGGAAGGGCAGTTTTTAGGATAACAAATGGTGATAACTCTCTACCAGGTGATTCTAGAAGATTAAGAATGCAAGAAATGCATGAAGATGAATTTTTTTGAGCCTATCCTTCAATTTAAATAATTTTACCTACCCTATATTAGTTAAAAGTCACTCAAATAGCTCTAATGAACAAGGTCATTTTTATATTTAAACTAAGGAAATTTGTGCCACTTTGCCTAACTTTGATGACTTGGATTGACACTTGTTACTATTGACCTTGAATGGTTAAAACCATATACTATTTACATGCATTTATAATTTAAATTATTTTCTTTAAAAATGTCCTTGTGACCCTTGGAGTTATCTCTCTTTTTCTCTCTCTCAAACTCTATAAGAGTTGGTCATTTTGGGATTGTGTTGCATGCTCCACCTGAGTATCATAAATCCCTACTCATTTTTATAAATTTTTATAAATAAAATGAATAATTTTTTACCACTCTCATATATTTTCATAGTTTTATCTACTTTAATGTTGAATTTGCTTAGCGAAGACTATGGATTCCTTAGCATTGTACTTCATTCTTTCACCTATTTAGAACCTCTTCTTGTAGGGCATGTGAAGTGTTCCAAGATATTTTCATGGTTTAAGTGAGTATTAATCTGATTAGATACATTCAATACATTTTTTTTATTCCTCCTATCCTTACATATCATCTATAACCCCACAATGTAATATTGATGCAATAAGACATATATTTCAGAAAGTGTATGTGTTAGTTGGTTTCATGGTCTCAAGTGTGGAATGAAATTGGATTGAATTCATAAAAATGCTTGGTGTATCATCTCCATATTTTAGTTTTTATTTCATTTATATTTATCCCTTTCCACCCCCAAGAGCTAGTAGTAGTTGTAGTCAAGTGGTACATCAAGGGAGCTAGCCTTATCTAGAGATTCACTTCCTTAGGCTACTCACAAGCCTAGAAGTTAATCCATTGTGCCACTTGGATGAGGACATATTTGCAATATCCTAAAAGGTGAAAATCCAAGTGACAATAGTTTTTGGAATGCCCGGTGAGACTCTCATTCCAAAACATTGAGATACATTTGGTGTTGTCTCTCAACAATCAACCTTTGGAGGCATATATACAGGTACCAATGGTGACTCTGAAGAGATATTAATTGGTTAAGTATCCCAAGTGATCCTTTAAAAAACTTTGGTAATATATTTCTTTATGTTGGTACTTGAAATGAAATTTCACAGATGCCTATAGTTATGAATTTTTCCCTCTAAAAGTTGGTGAGACATATGCATCATTGCCCATGTCATACCAATATGAACAAGTCCTTGGTCAACCTTGTCATGTTCTCTATCAACCTTTATATGAATTTCATCAGTTGAAATATGACCATTTTCAGCCCTATCATGAATTTTATCAATCTTATAAATAGCCTTCTCAATATTTTACCTCTCCTATTCAACCTAATCTTTTCTCCAATCAACCCATTTCCACCTTAAAATAAGCTCTTTTTGGGTATCAAAGATATATGTTGGGGATTGATAATGGAAGGGGATATCCTCAAAAGGTTCCTAATATTTAAATCCATCATGTGATAAATGCATTATAGTTAGTCAAAAAAGAGTGGGCACCTATTGAGAGAGACAATTGGCAAAGGCTCACAAGTGAGATGCTTGATGTGAGTGGTTTAGTCTCTTTCTTAGAGGATAGACTAGAAGTTCATGAAAATTAGCCTCACCAAACATATAAGCCTTTGTATCAACTTCCCCAAGTTCCACATCAGCCATAAAAAAGCCCTACTCATGAGCCAAATCAAGCCTATCAAAACCCCACTTTTACCAATCATTTGGAGGAGAGATTTGAGAAGAAAAACCTTATGTTTGAAGCCAATCTTAATAGGCAGATTGAGTTGGAAAATTTTCATATGCAATATTAAATTTTGGTAGCCAATGAAATGGATTCCAAACCCTAATTCCATTCTCACATTGAATTCTTATCACCCCAAAATGAGATCTCTAATCCTAGCATCATGGACTGGAGTAAGGTAGTTGAGTCATGGGGAGAGAAAGAGGATAAAAACATTATCAAATACCATGAAATTAAAGATAAGCTTGATCCTATAGAAAAATATCATATCCTTCCTCAAGAAGAGAGTTCCAATCCTAATAGCATGAGTTGGAGTGAGATAGTACATTCATGGGGCAAGGAAGAAGAGAAGACCATTATCAAACAGTTTGAAGTGGAAAACTAAGCTATCCCTTCTCATGTCCCTCCCACCCTTCCTCAAGAAATTTAATCTATTCCATGGAAGCCTTCATGAAATCATTTTTTCCATGATGATTCCTATCAAATTGAAGAGAATATTTTCAAAGAGAACCTAGCCAAGAAAATTTATGAATTAGAGGCAAACATAAAGTTGATTAGTCAAGACAAGATGAAAAGTTTAGACCCAAAAGAAGATCCTATGCATAAACACACCCCATCTACCCTTCATCAAGAGAGTCCTCAAGATAATATTGATGTTAATGAAGTATTACTAAAGTGAAAGGAAGAGAATCAAGTGATTTTGGATCAAGGTATGCTTCTTTTTTCTCATGAGCTTCTAAAAGAGCCTCTTACCTTGCATTCTCCATATGACATTGAGCTCTATTTTCCACCCCCACTAATTATTTCATCTTTACCTCATCCTATTACACTTTAGCTTGATGGACTTGTGGTGTGGAAACCGAAAGAGGATTAACTTATTAATAGGGAAAGAGATCTCTCATTTGAGGAAAACATACCTGTTTGGTAGCCTCATTGGGCTAGATCACACAATTTCTAGATGCCTACTCCTGGCATCACCATGGAAGAGATTGAAGATCTTGAGGTTTTTGAAAAGTAAAATAATATTATACCAGTTGAGACACAACTTAAGAGCCCTCAATAAGTCTTAAGTGATGAGGAGAAGGTACATCCTTGTATTGAAACTCTTGGTTTAGTTGATGAAGAATGCTTTCTTTGTGTTGAAGAGCCTATCTTGAGAGAGGGAAATGAAGATGAGTATCCTCAATTCATGGATGATCAATAAGATGTCATGAGTTTTTATGAGGAGGAGATCAACATAGGCACTCACCTTGGTTGATGAAAAGATAATTCACAAGCTTTTGAAGAAAGAGGTTTCCTTTTTCTAAGGAAGAAGAAATGATCATTAATTCCTTCCTCACTTTACAAGACACCATAGATGAACATGGAAAAGTTCATAATCAGTATTTAGATGAATTTTTTTATGTTATTGGAGTAGGCCATATTCATTTCCAAGGAGACCATGAGCTGATCAAGGATAGAGAAGGTAGCATTGGGACTCAATTAAGTATGCTAAGGAAAAACAAGCTTTCAAATTTATCCTTTCAAGAGATTTATGAAATTGAGAATGATATATTTGAAGTCATCAAGAGTGGATATCACCCTTTATAAGGAACTCATCAGTTCTTTAAGGATGAAGAAAGATCATATTGGCCTAAAGCTTATAAGGAAGTTTAAATCAATCCTTTTGAAATAATGCCTATAAAGAAGATTAAAGTTAATCATGAAAAAGTGATTAGGTAGCGACATGAAACAAGTGATAATGAAAAAAAAGAGTTAATTCCCTTGGTTATATGGTTTGGAGTTTCTTGTTTCTTAATGAGCATCATGCCAATGAGGTTGGCAAACATTATGATAGGCATGGAGGTAGAAATTCTAAGAGACAAAAGGATTCTTGACACACCCAATCCTTCATGATATAAAATTAGAGAAATATCAATCTTTCCTTTTAATCTAAGGGGATTTATGTCTATGGTTAGTTTTACATAGTAGTTGTCTTGAGGACATGAGTGTCTTATGCATATTTATTTTCTTTATTGTGTGTGGTTTATTCTTTTGTGTGTTGAGGTGCTCACTAGTTATCTTGGTCTTGGTAAAAATATCTTGTTTGTTTCAGTCCTTATATGACTCCTTATCCCAATGGACCAACAAGGCTACTGGTCTAGTTAGTATAGCGGGCATACTTCCCCTATGAGTTACTAGTTTGCTCACCAATTTTGACTTTTAAGTCAAAATAGGGCACCCCTAGTAAAAAAATTATTTTTAGGTATATAATTGGGTTTAATATATTTTAATAAGGTTTATTATAGTTCATTTCATGCCTCTCAATGTTATATTAACTTTGGTCACTCATTTCACTAGTTTATCATGTCATTTGCGGTCATTTTGAGGGTCTAAATGGTGAATTAAATGTTTTGTATTGGTTTATTATGAAATTTGTAATTATCAAAACATGATGTATTCCCACATATGTCATTATAAGTCTTAATTAACTGAAAAGACTTGAATTTGTAGGTTCAAATAGAAAAAAGTTAGTTTTCCTAAAGAAGATGAAGAAAATGACACATGTATGGCTCCTTAGGAAGCATGCCACATGTGAGGTGGCCTTGGAACATATATAAATATTCATAAATCTCATTAAAAAAAATTTTTGGATCCAAAAATGCAAATATGAAGCCAAAACCATTAATCTCTCTTTTTCTTCTTCTTGGCATAGTGAAGTCACTTGTAGGTTTTTGCTTAGTATAGATAACATAGAGGGGTTCAGGATAAATGCACATGGAGACATATTAAAAAATAAAAATAATTCAAATAAATATAATAATTTTGAACATTTGTTAAATTTTATTCATGAAACATTGATTCAAAGTTGACTGTACAAAATCGCCTGCTCATCCATTCACCTTTCAAGTTTTCTTTAATTTTGGGAAAGTCGGTGCAAATTGGTAACTAAGATTATTTATAGATATTTTTGGATTAATATTTTAGTGCTTAAAACAATTTTGTTTCATGTTTTAAGTGGTTTTGATAAGCTAACCAACTCAATTTTTAGGAGGATAAACTATTTTGCATTGTGGGTAGTTTTCACCATTTTCAGCAAGTTTTATGCTTTGCCAGTAGTTCTAGGTGGTTGTGTTTGTATTATTTAAATGTATTTAAAGGTAATAATAATTATTATAAAATTTTAACCTTATTAACAAAATCATCTCCATGTTTTTTCCATCACATATCATATGATAGAACTAGTCTAACATATGACTGTCATACCAGTCAACTGGGTGCTTGCAAGGGGTTCAATATTGAAAGATAGGTCTCTATAAATTATTCAAAATTTTGGTAGTGATAGAATATTTTTTAATAAAAAATAAATATATAATTCTTATTCATTAAAACATCCCATACACACACAAGTTCATAAGTTCTACTTTCTACCTAAATACAAGGAATGGTTACTTATAGGTAGTCTAGTAGCGAATTGAATTTTCCTTTAAACTGTGAAACATGTTAGTGGATATATTTTTAAATACTAATATGAGTAAAATATACTAAAAAACATGTCTATAGGGTTGGATTACTAATAAATTTAAGGTCACTCTCAAAACATAGTTGATTGTGTTTAGGACTATCAGCCCCAAAAACTCAAAACAAAGATCTTAGGGGTTGTTGTAGGCCCCTTGAAACATATATATTAAATTTTTCAGGACACTTAAATTCATCAATATGTTTTTCCCCTAGTATAGAAAATAATTTTTCAAAAAAAGGAGTAAAATGGAGTGATAGAAAGTAATAATTTAGAGCCACAAAATTGCCTTGAAATTCACTGATTTCTTTCAATATTGTCTATAGGTTTGAAAAGGTGAAATGAATTTTGTCACCAAAGTTTCAAAATAGTTCCTATATTTATGCTTGATATATTTAATCAAGTGACATGGAATATAAAAGAATACAAAATCATCAAGATAGTTGATATGTGTTATTTGAGGTTCCAAATGCACCTAACAGTCTATGCCATGACCTAGGAGATGGCCATCTATAGCCAATGGTTAGTATGTCTCACCATATGAAGTGGATTTAAACATGAAGGTATAAAATTGAGCTAAATTAATGATTTTAAAATTCTTAAATTAACTTATATTGAGGCCACAACCTTGCTCTACAAGTTTCAAGTGAGAATAAGCATCTACAATAGGGATAATCAGGGAATCTTAGTCTATGACAGGCAAAACCCATGTTCTAGAGATAATAGGATGAATTACTATATCAAATAATCTAAAAGTTTTTAAAATAGTATATGGTCACCTCAATGGGTCTGTTAATGGTGTCATGAAGCCTTTTCCAAAAGGAAAATAAGCCTTACATAGGGTCCTAGGGCTTTATATACTATCAAAGCATGACAAATATTCAAATAAGGACTCAACCACCTAGGAATGGATTTGAAAAAAGTATACTAAATAAATTATAAAACCTCCCTAGGGGAATTAAATTTTTTTTATACTTTGTCTCAGACCTAAATTCAATGTGAAACATCTAAAGACACTCACAGGTAGGGTATTAATAGGAGAATGTCTCAATCAGGGTAGTGACTTTGATTTTGTTTTCAAATGGTATTATAAGGTTATGAAATGTGGTTTATAGTCCAAACATATATCATATGAACATAAAACTTCAATGATATTCTTTTAACACCATTGAAAATCCTAGTAGGAAGAAAAACCACCTACAACGGGCCTATAGGCAAAGTATCCTAGTACAGGCAGATAGTGAACAAAAG
>JARHVA010011795.1:0-20000 GCA_037957365.1 Torreya grandis | reverse complement strand
TATATATATATATCATGTTTGCAAACTCATCACAACACATGGCCTTACTTGAACTAACCTTGCATGGTGACTTGGACATCCTAGGTGGACTCACCTACACCCTCTTTAACCCCACTTGGACTATTAAGTTGACCACTTAATGTTTATATGATTGGTTTAAACCATTTGACATTTGAATCCTATATTTTATTGGATTTTATTGACCTAGTCATTTATGACCATGAAATTATTATAGTTGGGTGTTTGGTGCCTAGAAAAAGGTGGTTAACAGCTTGGGTGAGGGGATTTTCTCTCTCCTTGGAATTAAATGCTAAGAATTCAATGGGTATGGGGCATGGATAGAAAAGGGAGAAAAGAGGATGGCATGGTGGAAAAACATAGTTGGCATGTGGGATAAGAGAGAGACGTAAAGGGGAAAAATAAAAATTATAGCAAAGGGTTTGTGATTGGATTTTGGGGGTCTGGGTTTTGGTCGTCCACGTGTGGAAAAGAAAGGGAGATGAATCCAAAGAGGAGAAATTGGTTTATAGGGGTCATATTTTTAAGGAGGAGAAGATATTTTTGAAGGATCAACAAACTTGGGGGCCTAGTATTTTTGTATTTTTAATCGGTTATTTGTATGCCTATAAATTCCCAGGTGACTAAATTACTATTTTCTTTTTCAAGTTGGGATAATATTTTATTGAATATAACAACATGGGTTTTGTCCTTTTCTATTATTTACATTAAATTATTTATTAAATAATCTATTATGCCCTTATTTGGTGTAAATAATTTCATTATGCATTTAAATCAAGTTGGAAAACCTATTATTCATGTGTGAGTTGCTTGAATGGATTTTGCTTATGTAAAGAGGGGTTTTATTGAAATGATTTGGGGTTATTTTTTTCCATTCTTTAGATTAAAATATAACCAACACCTATTTTACATTTATTTTATTTGGATAATTTCAGTCATAGTTGAAAATTAGGATGCCATACCCTATTTTGATGAGTTCTATAACCAACCATACCGGTTACCCATTGGTCTTCAATTTATCGATATTAAAGTTAATTATGAGGTCATAAGACCTCATGATGAACCCATTAATTGATTGGTTGACTTAACTTTCTTGGATAAATGTTTTATACTGCATTTTTCCATTTAGTTTTTAATTTATTATGAAAATATTGGAAATTTAAATTTAAATATTTAGAGGAATAATTAACTATTTATAATAGATTCCTTGAATTCTTTTAATTCCAATTGTCACATTTTGAATAGCCACATCCTTAAGCATAGTAGCATAATCCATTGTTGATCTAATTATTTCAAAATAGCATGGTCTAGTAGATTGTGTGTTTTATTGATTTTATGTCAGTCATCATATAGATATTATTATTTTGGTTGATGCTAGTATTTAATATTTATCTATTTCTATTGTTCACTTAATAATTATTCCTCAACTCAACTTGTTATAATGTGTAACTCTTTGTGAAATTTATTATTTATTATTATTTATTTATTTATTTTGAACCCTGAGTAGATGGTTGGGCAAACTGTAGGCTATTCCTATTACTTGGTATGTTTTGGGTTATGAGGAAAAACCCTAGTTGATTAGTTTAACCTGTAGCTTAGCTTGACTTTTAATTAATCACTCTTTGATGATATGTTATTTTTATTAAATTGATAAACTCAATTTTTGACTCAGGGATCATGATGAGGTTGTGAGACCTCATGATGATTCCATGAATCCATTATATTGATTCTTGGATTTTAAGTTGATTTGAATATTTGAATGGTTGATTCAATCATTAAATTATCATTGTATAAAATATGGTATATGGTTGGAAGTCATGTCGGACTTCATTGATTGGTCATATGTGTGTTGATTATTTTTAAATTATTAACTATATTGGATTGTGGCATTGGGATGAGTAAAAATTACTTTGGGTTATAATTTAAATCCTATTAAATGATTGCTTGAACTCTATTGTTATTGAATAATCATCCTTTGACTGAGCTTAAATAGCTAAGTTCTAGTTGTCTTCCTATAACCATGGAATACATATTGGCAGTCAAGATGTTTAAGATTGATGCTTAGAGGTTTTCCAAGTCTAGTATTATTGAATGTTATGGACATGGATTTGGTTTATAAATCTATAGCTATGACCTTTGAATAACCTACAGTTGATTATCCTCACTTCTAATTTGTAGCAATCTTTATTGTTTGATTATTTTTGTCTCATCTTGAGATGATGTTTTTGTTAGTCACATGCCTATTTTACATTCTTTGTTGTGTTGAGTCATCCAATGGCTTGGAAACTCTGACATGCTCAGAACCCCTTCTTATCCTTGGTTGTCAAACCCACCATCCAACTGATGGATGGGGTGGTAAGGACCACCAATGTTTGGGCTCATAGGGCTAGTTGGGAGGGTTTATTTGACATGGTTACATGCTACTCGCACGGTTGGATGATCTCATGGATAGGCATGATGAAATTGGTAACATTTTGTTATATGTTATTCATATACTTATTTATCATAGTTGTATTATAATTTTCATGTTGTATGATTAGTAAGTATAATTGTAACTAATTACATTATTGCTATTGGTTTAGTTATGCTTGGCATTTATTATATGCTTAGCTTGCCTTGAAAATAGACCATGCTAAAGAGGAGAAAAAGGCTTGTATGTTGACATATGATAAGATGTTGAAGTTTCATTTATGTTTGCTGAATTTAATCATTGATATATATACTTGGGTTTTTACTATAGTTTATTATATGATATTGTACTTGAGTTTTTACTATAGTTTATTATATGATATTGATTATTGTGTTATGTTTCTAGCTAAATTTTAGTGTTAACATCTATTATGTTAATAAAATATATACTCGATACTATGGACAATTTAGTGTAGCATCGATATATTTATATGATTTCGTATAATATTTATATAGTCTCTTGGCATGAGCATTATATTATTCACATAACTAAGACTTACCTATGTATGTATATTTTTTGGCCATGAGATGTTTAGGCATACATAAGTATGTTGATTCAGTAAGATATGAGGTAAGAAGTTTATATTGGAAAAGGATATTCATTAATGAACTATCTAACTATTCCTTTTTGTGTAGATATACTTATGATTCTCTTTTGTACATTGGTTTAACTATAGAGGTAACATGAGTATGTAGAAATTCTCTTCTAGTTTGATTTCATCTTGCATATGAAATATGGGAAATAAGGTTTAATTAACTCTTGTTGCTAGCAATGAGGGAAATATGAAAGGAATTCTTCTTTACATTATTGGTCTTATATGGCTATGTATAAATGTACATAAGTTTACTTTTAAACAACCAATTGTTGTTTGGATTACCTTTCTTATTTTCATTCCTATTTGCCTTGCTGAAATTAATAAAATTCTGAGTTTATACTTATATTAAGGGTTTTCTAGTAATTGTATAAGTTGTATTAATCCCTAGAATGAATTATTCAACCAGTAGATGGATGATTAAACTTATTAGAATGTTTGATTCAAAGGATATTTTTAGATGTTCCATGGTTTTCTTTAAATGTGGTCTATTGTTTAGATCTCATCAAGAGCTTTTTTATAACTATTAGAATGCAAAAAATTTACATCATATGCTCCAACTATCATTAGTCAAAGTTTGGTCAAATGATAGTCAAATATGGTCAAACTAGAAAAATTTATGGTCTTATAATGTTCTTAAACTAGTTCCATGGCATAGATCTCATCAATATATTTCCAATGCATTTTACAATTTGAAAAATGGACTCTATATGTAGAAGTTATGGCCTGTTGAAGTTTTTAGGCAACAAGGAAAAAATGTACAGGTATGGTGACTAGACATGCACATGGTCCAATATATTCTTGACATGTGGACCATTAAAATCTTCACATTTTGAGTGTCCACAATAGCTCCAAAATATTCTCTAAAATTTTAGACAAATCCCACTTCTTAAGGCTTGAAAATGGGATTAAATTCATAAATATCTCTTTCCCCATAAATGTGGGATATTTCCCATAGAAATGCATGGGAAGCTTATCCAAAGAGCAAGATATGAAGGGTGGTTCAACCCATTGACCTCATCAATTTTCCATGACCCATTTTGGGATATAAGGCTAAGAAGCCTATATAAAGGCTTGTGCATTGGGATGGATAATGAATAAATCCATAATTGATGGGTTTTGAAAAAATATATAAATCCATGAACCTCATTTATAAACTCGTTCCAAAAGAATTCCAAGATCACTCCAATCTCTCACTTACACTGCAAGTATTTGAGAATCAAACTCTCACTTACATTGCAAATATTATAGAAGCAAGCTCTCACTTGCATTGTAACTCTTTCATTCCAAGGTTTTGGAGCATTGGAGGAGAATTGTACGGGACTATAGAAGCTCTGATTATCTATTATTCTTAGGGTGTTATTAATCTGAGTATTATAATAATAGCTCTATTGGAGGATTTAACATTACTTGGAAGTCATGGAGAACGATTATTTTATGGAGCTGATGACTGATGCCTATTCTGACTTAAATTTGTATAGAGGTTCAAGGAGGTCATGCATTATAGGAGAAGTAAATAGGAAGGGATGAAGTAAAGAGGCCATGCCAAAATATTATATAAGCCTTCCAAAACTAGTCTAGGTCTATACAGGACTAATTGGCACTTAAGTTCATGATAGATTTATTATAGTTTTGTAAGTTTCAAATTTGTACTTGAAAATGGATTTTTGTAATGAATCAGTTCATTGTCTAAAGAACTCAGAGACATAGACATCTTATGAACTCTATTATCAACTTGTGTGCGGTGTTCATTATTACTTGCATTCAATTCTTTTTCTTTGATTATATTTCTAGAGTTAAATTTCAGCATTAAAACTAATCCGTCTATAAGGATTCAATAATTAAAAAAATTAGAGTAGGAAATCTAATTGTTTTACAAATCAAGTTAGTATCAAAGTAGTTTGAATGTAGGATTTACTTATAATTGCATAGCCTATTGATATCATTTTCAATTATTTGTAGACATTTCAAACTTGTTTAATATTATAGTGCAGTGTGCAGTTGTTGGAGACACAGGTTATTTGTAGGAGCAGGAAACCATGGGCAAAGCCTTGAAGTGTGAAAGGCTTGAAGAGCTTGAAGCATTTAATCAACAAATCTAAGATAAGAACACTTTCCTAAAATCCAAGTTTCACTCCTTAGAAGAGGAGGTAGAATGCTTTAAAGCTGATTTGTAAACCAAGGATGAGCTCTTGGCATAGTTATAAAGTCATGAACAAAAGGAGTTACCTTCCACCATAGATACAAAGACCATGATACATGATTACACTATAATTTCACCATGAACACTTCCTCCCATGTTAGGTTGTGGAGCTAAAAGCTTCACTGATGCAGACATGGAGGAGGATGCTGAATGTCACAGTCACCGGCGTCGATCAGGCCAATCGACGTCGGTCAGGTGTAGATAGGAAGCTGTCAACATCAGTCAGGGATCGACCGACGTTAGTCATCTCCAAGCAGATAGGGACCGATGTCAGTCACCTGTGCGGTTCCAAAATTGCTAGTTCACAAATAGTTAGTTAACAAACCAGTTGTTTGCATGTTGAAAGGCTAATTTTAGTCTTGAGTTGCAAATCTAATTATTGTAATTGGATGTCTAATTATTATTTGCATGAGATATATATAATAGACTCATGGTCTGTATTGTAATTTTGGATAGTTGAGTAAGAGCAAGGTTAGCTCCTTCAGAGTGAAGAGAGCAAGGTGTGTTCTTCCTAGTTCCACAAGGGTGTCGAGTGTGTATGATCAGGTAGAGCTGTAGGTTGTGCAAGTTCTAGTAGAGATCCACAAGGGTGCTGGTTTATAGAATTAGAAGGGTTCTTCATGTGTGTAGGATCTTGGTTGGTAGGTGTGCAAGGCCAGGTTAGGAGATCTACATGGTAAGTAAGATTGATTGATTTGTAGGTGTGTGTGTGTGCGAGATCTAGGTTTGCAGGTGTGCAAAACCAGGGTGATTTATAGGTGTGCAAAATCAGGGAGGTCAGCAACACAACAAGGAGTAAGATCAGGTGAGATCTAGTTGGAGTACGTTGTGTACTTGGAGTATGGTGTGTACTCAGTCATGCAGTATGTGGAGTACCTGTGTACTGGCAGTAGTGATACTGACTTCTGGTACTGGCAGTAGTGATACTGATTGGTTGGAGGTGAATAGCAACTCTGTGCTTGAGTTGTTGTTGGGACTATAATTGAGAGAGTGAGCTCTTCAAGAGATTTATTGTTTATGCCATAGAGGTGTGGGAGCCCTAGAGGTGTGTAAGGAAGAAGACTATGGCATCTTCTTTGTTGTATTTCCTTCTGGAAGAGTATTAATATAATTGGGTATTGTCTCTCATATTCTGTGTTATTTCTAAATTCTAGTTACTTGTTACTTCTGGTTAAATTCCGCATTTAGTTGCTAGTACATGGTAATCAATTGTGCTTCCAGGTCCTGACAAGTGGTATCAGAGCTAAGGTTGTAGGGAGTAGGTTTGTGTTTGATTATAGGTCACTCTCAGGGGTTTCTGATTGAGTGGGAGTATAGCAATGGTAGAAGAAAGTACACTAAAAATGGAGAAATTGAAAAGCAAGAATGGTCAATTATGGTGTTATGGAAAGAAAGAGCAGGTAAAGAAATATTGTTGGTTGGTAGAAGATCAGCATGAAGGAACTGAAGAAGCAGATGTTGCAGGTGTTGTTGCACAAGATGCTCTGGGATGTTTCTTGGATAAAGTATAATCTTGGTTTATAGATTCTATTGCCTCTTTCCATGCAGCCTAAAATAGAGTATTTTTCCATGTTAAGGTCTTTGGAGACTTTGGAAAGATTTATTTAGGGGCTGGTGTGCCTTGTCAAAGTATTGGCAAAGGGGAAGTGCAGCTGAAATTGTAGACGGCCAACACATGGGTGTTGAAGGAGGTCATGCAGGTCCTAGTCTTGAAGATGTGGCTAATTGCTTCAAGAAATTTGGGTGATGAGAGATGCACAGGAACTCTCACAGCGGATGCACTTGAATTAGCATGTGGTAAGAAAGTAGGTACTCTTTATTAAGAAAGTAGGTACTCTTTATCTACCTGCTTGTATTACTGATTCCACTTTTGTTGCACAGGTGTGGCTTTGTAAGCTTGGTCACATAAGTGAGAAGGGAATGGATGTTCTTAAGTTAAATGGTAAGAGTTCAGCTTCAAAGAGCATGGACCGAGATTTCTGTAAGCAGTGGGATGCTACAAGAAAGGATTGGATTTATTACAAGAAAAGGAAGACTAATGTATTTGATAAACATAAGAACTGGAAAACCTTGGTGCTCTTGGAGGAGATGACGGACAGAGATCAGTGGATGGGACTGGATATCTCTAAGAAGGGTAGTTTGGATAGGGTTTTGATTCAAAGTAAGCTCACAGGTAAAAAGTCATCACTCATAGGAAAAAAATAGGTACCAGAATCAGTTAGAAGTAACCGACATCAAACAGATAGGCACTGACGTCAGTCATGTGTAAATAGGCAAAGTCGATGGTGTCGGGCAGGTGGTGACCGACGTCGATAGGATAACTAGTGTCGGCAACCTGGACAGTTGCATGGAACTGACGTCAGTCGGATGTAGACTGTGTGGTGATCGAGGTCAATCACTAGAATGGATTTTGGGTGGACAACAAGCTGTCAATGAGTCTCAAATGCCCATGTGGAGGACTGAAAGGGTAAGTAAGTCTCAAATTCGTTATTCCTCTTCTTTATACTATTTGCTCACTGCAGAGCAAGAAGGATCTAGGAAATAGTGGGAGCATGGCATGAATAAGGAAGTTGATTCCTAGGATGCAGAATTAAATGGTAGATTTGGTAGGGTTGCCAGCTAGTATGAAAGCACTGAAATATGAATGGATACCTTAGTTAAAGAATAGAGAGAATGGACATGTGAGATGGAAGGCAAGGTCATATGGTCTTGAGGAAGCTCCAAGACAGTGGTACAGGTTTGACAGGTGGATGAAAAAGCATGGCTTTAGTCAATGTCATTGTAACTACTGTGGTTTCTTTACCAGGTGGGGTGATGATTGCAACATCATCCTGTTACTTTGTTGTGTGTTTGCTTGATTCAGGGTTACACATACAAGGTTTTTCTGAGCTAAAGGTAAAGCTAGTTCAGAGGTGTGTCATGAAGAATCTGGAGGAGCAAAATTATTTGGCATGAGTAATCCTAGAGATAGGGAAGATCACAAGTTGATGTTGTCATAGGATGATTGTGTGAAGGTAGTGCAGGATGCAGAGACAGCAAGTGCACCTATGGATGGATAGTTCACAGAACAGGGTCCCCAATCACATGATGAGGTTGAGTACATGTGTACTCCTTAAGTTTGCCCAAGCAATGGGTGTTGTCAGAAAGTTTATAGTCAATCCGGGAAGGAAGCACTAGAAAACGGTTCAGTGGGTTCTCAGGTATTTGAGAGGAACCAGCAGCAGGGATTCATGTTATGCAGGGTTAGGCACTTCGGATATGGCAGGTTACTTGGATGACAGGTGTTGCACCACAAGTTGTGTGGTGGTTGGTCTTCAAGATTGAGCTTGAAGAGGGATACAAGCTAGGAAACAAATTAGATGGTGTACAGGTATAGGTACAGTGCAGCTATTTATCTCCAAGTGTGAGATTGTTAGGTTATGGAGTTAAAAGCTTCATTGATGTAGACATGGAGGAGGATGCTGACTGTGACAGTCACCAGCGTCAGTCAGGCCAATTGACGTCGATCAGGTGTAGACAAGAAGCTGCCAACATCGGTCAGGGATAGGCTGACATTGGTCATCTCTAGGCAGACATGGACTGACATCGATTGCATGTGCAGTTCTAAAACTGCTAGTTCATGACTAGTTAGTTAAGGAACCGATTGTTTACATATTAAAAGGCTAATTTTAGTCTTGAGCTGCAGATCTAATTATTATAATTGGATGTCTAATTATTATTTGCATGAGATCTATATAATAGACTCATGGTCTGTATTATAATTTGGGTTAGTTGAGTAAGAGCAAGGTTAGCTCCTTCAGAGTGAAGAGAGCAAGGTGTGTTCCTCCTAGTTCCACAGGGGTGCCGAGTGTGTATGATCAGGTAGAGCTATAGGTTGTGCAAGTTCTAGTAGAGATCCATAGGGGTGCTAGTTTGGAGAATTAGAAGGGTTATTCATGTGTGTAGGATCTTGGTTGGCAGGTGTGCAAGGCCAGGTTAGGAGATCTACATGGTAAGTAAGATCAATTGATTTGCAGGTGTGTGTGTGTGTGTGAGATCTAGGTTTACAGGTGTGCAAAACCAAGGTGATTTGTAGGTGTGCAAGATCAGGGAGGTCAGCAACACAATAGGGAGCAAGATCAGGTGAGATCTACTTAGATTACATTGTGTACTTGGAGTATGGTGTGTACTTGATCGTGGAGTACATGGAGTACTTTTGAACTGGCAGTCGAGATACTGACTGGTGGTACTGGGAGTAGTGATACTGACTGGTTGGAGGTGAACAGCAACTCTATGCTTGAGTTGTTGTTGGGACCATAAGTGAGAGAGTGAGCTCTTGAAGAGATTTACTATTTATGCCCTAGAGGTGTGGGAGCCCTAGAGGTGTGTAAGGAAGAAGACTGTGGCATCTTCTTTGTTGTATTTCCTTTTGGAAGAGTATTAATACAATTGGGTATTGTCTCTCATATTCTGTGTCATTTCTGAATTCTAGTTACTTGTTACTTCTGGTTAAATTCCGCATCTAGTTGCTAGTACATGGTAATTAATTATGCTTTTAGGTCCTGACAAATGGTATCAGAGCTAAGGTTGTAGGGAGCAAGTTTGTGTTTGATTACAGGTCACTCTTAGGGGTTTCTGATTGAGTGGGAGTATAGCAATGGCAAAATAAAGTACACTAAGAATGGAGGAATTGAAAAGCAAGAATGGTCAATTACGGTGTTATGGAAAGAAAGAGCAGGTAAATAAATATTGTTGGTTGGTAGAAGATCAGCATGAAGGAACTAAAGAAGCAGATGTTGCAGGTGTTGTTGCACAGGATGCTCTGGGATATTCCTTGGATAAAGTAGAATCTTGGTTTATAGATTCTGTTGCCTCTTTCCATGCAGCCCGAAATAGAGTATTTTTCCATGTTAAGGTCTTTAGAGACTTTGGAAAGATTTATTTAGGGGCTGGTGTGCCTTGTCAAAGTATTGGCAAAGGGGAAGTGTGGCTGAAATTGCAGATGGCCAACACATGGGTGTTGAAGGAGGTCATGCAGGTCCTAGTCTTGAAGATGCAGCTAATTGCTTCAAGAAATTTGGGTGATGAGAGATGCACAGGAACTCTCACAGTGGATGCACTTGAATTAGCATGTGGTAAGAAAGTAGGTACTCTTTATCTACCTGCTTGTATTACTGATTCCACTTTTGTTGCACAGGTGTGGCTTTGTAGGCTTGGTCACATAAGTGAGAAGGGAATGGATGTTCTTAAGTCAAATGGTAAGAGTTTAGCTTCGGAGAGCATGGACTGAGATTTTTGTAAGCAGTGGGATGCTACAAGAAAGGATTGGATTTATTGCAGGAAAAGGAAGACTGATGTATTTGATAAACTTAAGAACTGGAAAGCCTTGTTGGTTTTGGAGGAGATGACAGATAGAGATCATTGGATGGGACTGGATATCTTTGAGCAAGGCAGTTTGGATAGGGTTTTGATTCAAAGCAAGCTCACGAGTAAAAAGTCATCACTCACAGGAAAAACATAGGTACCAGCGTCAGTCAGAGGTAACCGATGTTGAATAGACAGGCACTGACGTCGGTCATGTGCAGATAGGCAAAGTTGGTGGTGTCAAGTAGGTGGTGATCAACGTTAGTAGGATAATTGGCGTTGGTGACCTGGATAGTCACATGGAACTAACATCGGTCAGATGCAGACTGTGTGGTGATCAAGGTCGGTCACTGGAATAAATTTTGGGTAGACAGCAAGCTGTCAAGGAGTCTCAAATGCCCATGTGGAGGACTGAAAGGGTAACTAAGCCTCAAATTTGTTATTCCTCTTCTTTATACTAGTTTCTCACTGCAGAGTAGGAAGGATCCAAGAAATAGTGGGAGCATGGCATGAATGAGGAAGTTGATTCCTAGGATGCAGAACCAAATGGTAGATTTGGTAGGGTTGCCAGCCGGTATGAAAGCACTGAAAAATGAATGGATACCTTAGTTAAAGAATAGAGAGAATGGACACATGAGATGGAAGGCCAGGTCATATGGTCTTGAGGAAGCTCTAAGATAGTGGTACAGGTTTGATAGGTGGATGACAAAGCATGGCTTTAGTCAATGTCATTGTAACTACTGTGGTTTCTTTATCAGGTGGGTGATGATTGCAACATCATCCTGTTACTGTATGTTGTGTGTTTGCTTGATGCAGGGTTACACATACAAGGTTTTTCTGAGCTAAAGGTAAAGTTAGTTTAGAGGTGTGTCATGAAGAATTTGGAGGAGTGAAATTCTTTGGCATGAGTAATCCTAGAGACAGGGAAGATCACAAGTTGATGTTGTCACAGGATGATTGTGTGAAGGTAGTGTAGGATGTAGAGACGGCAAGCACACCTATGGATGGACATTTCACAGAACAGGGTCCCTAATAACATGATGAGGTTGAGTACATGTGTACTCCCTGAGTTTGCCCAAGCAGTGGGTGCTGTTAGAAAGTTTGTAGTCAATTTGGGAAGGAAGCACTGGAAAGCGGTTTAGTGGGTTCTCAGGTATCTGAGAGGGACCAGCAGCAAGGATTCATGCTATGCAGGGTCAGGCACTTCAGATATGGTAGGTTACTTGGATGATAGGTGTTGCACCATAAGTTGTTTGGTGGTTGGTCTTCAAGATTGAGCTTGAAGAGGGATACAAGCCAAAAAACAAATTAGATGGTGTACAGGTATAGGTATAGTGCAGTTGTTTATCTCCAAGTGGGAGATTGTTAGGTTGTGGAGCTAAAAGCTTCATTGATGCAGACATGGAGGAGGATGTTGAGTGTCACAGTCACTGGATTCAATCAAGCCAATCGACGCTGGTCAAGTGTAGACAGGAAGCTACCAACATCAATCAGGGATCGGTCGACGTCGGTCATCTCCAGGCAGATAGGGACCAACGTCGGTCGCCTATGCGATTCTAGAACTGCTAGTTCATGAACAGTTAGTTAACAAATTGGTTGTTTTCATGTTGAAAGGCTAATTTTAGTCTTGAGCTGTGGATCTAATTATTATAATTGGATGTCTAATTATTGTTTGCATGAGATATATATAATAGACTCATGGGTTGTATTATAATTTGGGCTAGTTGAGTAAGAACAAGGTTAGCTCCTTCAGAGTGAAGAGAGCAAGGTGTGTTCCTCCTAGTTCCACAGGGGTGCCGAGTGTGTATGATCAGGTAGAGCTGTAGGTTGTGCAAGTTCTAGTAGAGATCCACAGGGGTGCTGGTTTGGAAAATCAGAAGGGTTCTTCATGTGTGTAGGATCTTGGTCGACAGGTGTACAAGGCCAGGTTAGGAGATCTACATGGTAAGTAAGATTGGTTGATTTGCAGGTGTGTGTGTGTGTGCGAGATCTAGGTTTGCAAGTTTGCATAACCAGGGTGATTTTCAAGTGTGTAAGATCAAAGAGGTTAACAACACAACATGGAGCAAGATCAGGTGAGATCTACTTGGAGTACGTTGTGTACTTGGAGTATGTTGTGTATTTGGAGTACGGTGTGTACTCGATCATGGAGTACGTGGAGTACTTGTGTACTGGCAGTAGTGATACTGACTGGTGGTACTGGTAGTAGTGATACTGACTGGTTGGAGGTGAATAGCAACTCTATGCTTGAGTTGTTGTTGGGAGCATAATTGAGAGAGTGAGCTCTTGAAGAGATTTACTATTTATGCCCTAGAGGTGTGGCAGCCCTAGAGGTGTGTAAGGAAGAAGACTGTGGCATCTTCTTTGTTGTATTTCCTTCTGGAAGAGTATTAATACAATTGGGTATTGTCTCTCATATTCTATGTTATTTCTTGAATTCTAGTTACTTGTTACTTCTAGTTAAATTCTGCATTTAGTTGCTAGTACATGGTAATCAATTTTGCTTCTGGGTCCTAACATCCCAGTCAGTTTATGATGCAATTTTTGGTGATATTTAGAAACACACCAAAGGTATTGGCTCAAAATTATTGTTTAAAATGGGTTTTGATAGAAGAAGTCTTGGTAAAAATAGCCAAGTTATTAATAAATAAATATAGGTCAAGGATCATCATCATTTTTAGGTTTGTGTTATGCTATTAAGCGAATGGAAATTGGAGAGAGTTCCAAATCTAATGAAGGAAGACAAGCTTTCAATAGCCAAGTACTTATACCACTAGTACAGTAGAATTCCTTTATGTAAAGGAATAAGTCATCATAGTAGGATGATGAAAGGTGTAAATGAATGGCCAGAAAAGGTAATGAAATTAAACCTCCTCATTCTTAGACTCAACATAGCACTAGATGGAATTGTGTAAATTTTGAAACTTATAATCCTCTCTTTCATTAAAACAAATATGGGTATGATATATCAAAAATATGGAATAATTTTCCTTGAACTTTTTTTGGGTTAAGTAACTATTTTGTTGCCAGTTAGTAGAAGAGAAGGTCATTGTTGAATAAGTTGATTCCTTTCATCAGAAACAAGGAAGGTGCTAAAGACCAATCTCATCATTTAGAGGTGAGAAATGGAAAATGTGATTCCTCATCCAAGAAGGAGGCCAAGAGGAAATTTTGTGCTCATTATCATGTGAATTGGCATTGGGTTGAGCAGTGTTGGAGACTTCATCCATCTCAAAACAATAATATGAAGATAGAATATAGGCTTGTTGCAAAGGTAAACCAAGTTCTTAATCCACCATCATTTAATGATTCAACCCAAGTATTTACAAAGGAAATAAAACCACCTAAATGGCATAATCCGATAAAATGGGTTGGTAATAAATTCTTTAGTTTTATGTTTGCATATCTGGAATTGTAAATTAGCATACAAATTTTTCAAAGCATCTTTGGGATTTCTAATGATTGATGAAAGGAAAATTACCCAATGTTTCAACTTTGAATATTTTTGGAGTAACCAAATGAGGAGAATCTTGTGACAGGTTTATCATGCTCAAATTTTCTCACATTTTAACTAACTCCATTCTAAATTTGAAAGTAATATGCATAGGTTATTTGGGATATGTTCAGTGTACTTACTTGATACTTGAGATTGAAGTAGCTATTGTTATAAAATTACATCTGATGATAGAATGTGTAGGATGCATTTTAAGACCCATACATGGACAACATTTTGTCTACAATTTTACCAAGTGATATTTTGTAGTTATAGGTAGTTCACTATTTTGGGAATGCAACCAGTGACACAGATAAATTATATTATCCCCATATTATACAGGACAAATTATTCATTGGTAGATCATCGAATCAATTAGATTCTCATCTCTTTGACATTGAGATGTCTTTTTGAAATTGATCAGTTTGTGTGATGTTGTGCTTATATTAATTTGATGATTTTACATAGGAAAGGAATGGCATAGCCTGCCCATATTATAATAGTAGTTTTAGAGGCCACTACAAAGATCTCGATGAGGCATTATAAATAACTAAATCCAATACCAATAAAGTAAATGTTTCAACTTTTATTGGATTAAAAAACCTTCTTAGTGGGGAGGCATGATCTAGAAGATGTTTTTATATATTCCCTAGTTTTCTTTAAACATGGTCCAGCTCATCAAGAGCTTTTTGACAACTATTGGAATGAAAAAACTAGACATCATATGCTCTAGTTATCATTGGTCAATGTTTAGTCACATACAGTCAAAGCTTGTCAAACTAGGGAAATGGGTTGTCTTATAACATGCTTGAACTAGTTCCATGGCATATAAATCTTCAATAACTTTTCAACACATTTTATGGTTTGAAAAATGGACTCCATATGCATAAGTTATGGCATGTTGAAGTTTTCAAGCAAAAAGAAAAAAATGTGGAGGTATGATGACTGGGCATGCATGTGGTGCAATATATTCTTGACATGTGGACCAGTGAAATCCTCACATTTTGAGTATCCACAATAGATACAAAATATTCTTCAAAATTTTAGATAGATCCCACTTCCTAAGTCTTGAGAAATGGGATTAACTCCATGAATATATCTTTCCCCACAAATGTGGGATATTTCTCATAGAAATTGGGATATCTCGCATAGAAATGCATGGGAGGTTAATCCAAAGAGCAATATATGAAGGGTGATTCAAACCATTGACCCTTATCAACTTGCCATGCCTTATTTTGGGAGATAAGGCTAAGAAGATTAAATAAATGCTTGTACATGGGGATGGATAATGAAGAAATCCATAATTGGTGGGTTTTTAAAAACTATATAAACCCATGAACCGTATTTGTAAACTCATTCCAAGAGAATTACAAGATCCCTCCAAGCTCTCACTTACATTACAAGTATTTGAGAAGCAAGCTCTCACTTACATTGCAAGTATTTAAGAAGCCAACTCTCACTTGCATTGCAACTCTTCCATTCCAAGGTTTTAGAGCATTGGAGGAGATTTTTACAGGACTATGGAAGCTCTGATTCTTTATTATTTGCAGGGTTTTATTAATGTGAGTATTGTAATAATAGCTGTATTAGAGGAATTAGCACTACTTGGACGTTGTAGAGAAGGATCATTGTATGGAGTTGATGACTAATGTCTATTCTAACTTAGCTTTGTGTAAAGGCTCTTGGAGGCCATGTAGTAGAGGAAAAGTCAATAGGAAGGTGTGAAGCAAGGAGTTCATGCTGGATCATTGTGAAAGCCTTCCAAGACTAGTCTGGGTCTCTGCAAGACTGATTAGCACTTGAGTTCATGATGGATTCATTATAGTTTTGTATGTTTTAAATTTTTACTTGAAAATGGATTTTTATAATGAATCATATCATCGTTTAGAGAATCCAAAGATGTAGGCATATGTTGAACTCCTTTATCAACTTGTGTGCAGTGTTCATTATTACTTAAATTGCATTTTTTTTAGTTGATTATATTTTTGGAGTCAAATTTTGGCATTAAAACTAATCCATATATAAGGATCCAATAATTAAAATTTCAAAATAAAAAATCAATTTTAAAGATCTTGTGTGCAGTGTTCATTATTACTTATGAATTAACTGTTGATTTTTTTTAGTTGAATAAAATTATATAATTTTGGAGAATCAAATTTTGGCATTAAAACTAATCCATAAAGATTTAATATCTATAAGGATCCAATAATTAAAATTTTTCAGTGGATCTTCTTCCCAGTAACAAATCTACTTATTTTACAGATCAATGTTGTGATGAAAGAAAGGTTTAGAAAATCATAAATTACTTGTATTCTCGCTGGATGAAATAGTAACTGTTGATATTTTATTCTTCCATACTTAATGTTCATATGAATTTTCTTTCTCACCAAAATGAGGGAGCTTGAATATAAGTTGGACTTCATTCTTATAAATATGAGTGTGCATATAATATTATTTTTTATTGACTAAAAATGAATGTATGTTGGAATTGTGTCATGTTATGTTCAACCATTTAATGGGAGGCCATGAAGTCTTACCCAAATGGGAGTGGTTATTGAAAACAAATCTTGAAAGATGGAATTGAGGGAACATTATTTGGGTTCCACTCATTTAATGCAACCATTTTTGTAAGAGAATCAAGATCTGGCTGAAAGTTTTTAATTGAGTGAGATATTCTACCTGCTGATAGCATATCATTTTATATACTCGGGAGGAGAAATTCTTGTGGGGATTTTCCATTTTTAACTCTTGATGTTCTTATACTTTTCTACACTTATTCAAATGTTGAAACCCGTCTATATCATTCAAAAGTTCATGAAAACAAATAAATGAATTTTATTTGGGTTCCACTCATACTGCATTGGAAAGGTAATTGAGTGATATACTTATAGCATGAAGTTGGATTACCACTTATTCATTTGATCATTCAAATATGTATGATCATACTTTGGAAAGGTATTACATGAAGTTGGATTACCATGTTTCCATAGGAAAGAGAATAATGAACTATATGTTTAACTTTATTGATAGTTTTATTAAATATTTGTATGGCTGGAAATTTATTTCAATTTCTAATATTTCATGTATTAATGCTCTATCGATGGAATATAATTGAGAAATGAGGGAAATTTTTATGTGTTGAATGTTTCCCTTACTTTAAATATCATGGATTCTTGAATAATGAATGTTAGTGGAATATATACTTGGTTGTAATATACTTTTGGTTTACATTAATTCCTCCTTCTTATTGTTTACAAATGCATTGGCTATTTACCAATATGATATTGTTGCATAGATCCAATTATGGGTTTTCATTATATCTTATTTGATAAATAAGGAAGTTGATCATAAATCATATTTTACTCCTTATTCATATAGTGGAATTCATGCTTATTAAACTAGGTAACTAGTGATCTTAAAAGCAAATAAGCTAGAAATGGTGTATTGACCCTAAGCCATGAGGGAGTTGATAATCTTGTCTAGTAGCACCTGAATAGTTGCCTATGATATTTTTGTTTTCATTCCTTTCTAGGATTGTACTCTCTTTGGGCAGTGATAAATTTGTTTTGCATGCTTATGAGATTTATTATATATCCACATGTGTTTTAATTGATTACTAGTTACTACTCTCATTATTATCATCCTAGACATTATACATGTTTGTCAAAATAGCATTAGACCTTGTTCATATTCCATAAAACTATTATAAACAACGATAACATATTATTTCAATTTTTCATTTTTCATTTGGGTCAAGAAGTAACCCTTTAATCAACCTATGGTTCTAGTTACATGTACTTGAGTATGTTTAAGGAACATTACTTGCATCAGTAAGCAAGGCCTTGGGCCTACATGTAGTCCAAAGCATACTCTAATAATTTAATTCCAAAAAAATAAAATTGAGGATGTTTCATTTGGTATTAGATCCTATGCTTAAGGTTTTTGGGATGAGTTTTGATGCATTGCACTGATTTTGGCATGTTCTTGAAAAGGTTGGTTGATATTTTATGTGATTATGCATACTTATGTAAAGATTTATTTTGTATAGTGTATGTTGGGATGGCCAAAATTACAAATATTATAGATGTGTCTATTATTATGGATTGATGATTATATTTGCATGTATGTGTAAGCCCTGTGATGGTTGAATACCACCTGTTTGTCTATGTTGTCTTGCCAAGATTTAAATTAGGACCTTGTATGATAATATGCATGATAAACCATGGCTAGAGTTATACGCTTTTAATAGACTTATTTATGTATTATATGCTTGAGAAGGTTATGTTATGGCCTTTATAAAGTAACCTAGCCTCTTGGATGAATTAATTAGTGATTTGATTATGCAAGCCTGAAGTGCTAAAAATTTCTACATTATGGAATGTGTGTGTGCAAAAATTTAAAAAAAAATTGTAATAACCTTGTGATGCTTACCCATATCCTTGGTTGGGTCAAACCTTCCCTATCCAAGTCACATTGGGGCAAGCATCACCAATCAATTTCTAACTTATATGGGTAAGTCAGTGGGAGACTAGTGATAATCAATTCACCCTTAGAATTTAGGAGTAGTGGTTTAGTTTAGTTTATAGACTAGAGGCACTCTCCTCTCTAAACTAAACTATCGATATATCTTATCAACTTGTATGGGCAAGTTGTCAATATATGCTTAGAACATTATGAACTTAGGAAGATCAAGGGTTAGGCTCAAACCTAAATGGCTACATATGGTAAGGATGTTTGATTTACTTGGGTAAATCAGTGAGGCTTGGGATATCCACTTTGAGGGAGCATATTGAGCTGAATTAAGAGCTTGATCTTATTTATGTATTTGGTCTCTTTTGAGTTAGATAGAGAAGCATGTGGATTTGTAACTCCAAAGGGATAAAAGTAAATAAGTGTGTGGTGAAATTTATTTCCCTATTTTGCATCTATGATGTTATTTTGATCATAGATGTGTTTACTTTTATGATGGTTATTTGATCATGGATAGGTTGATTTCCATGAGGATGTCATGTTGACCATGGATATTCTATGTCCATGGGGATGTTTGACTTGACTCTGGTCAAGTTATGCATCCATGAGACTATCTATTTAGAGTTGGACTATGTTTTGACATCTATGTGAATGGCTATTGTGTTATTGGTTATGTCTACAACCATGAGGATGTTAGTGTGAAGTTCAATTGAACTTGATTATTGTAAGAAATTTTAATTTCCATGTTAGTGATATAGAATTCACCTCATGCCTTGGTTATTTTCACCCTCTCCTAAAAGTGATGTTGCATCAAAAAAAGCATCATTATTTAACCTTTAACTTGTTGGATTAAGTCAATTGGAAGAATAGTAATATAAGCTTGTTTTTGGAATCATGAAATATGCCTTAGTAGCCATTGATAGCTTTCATGGATAAATTATCCAATGATGTTGAGGTATAATATCTTTGGTGTTCCAAAGGTACAACTTGAGCCTAGAGGTCCTCGTGGGGTGAGTGTGACTGACTTACTTGGGAAACTTAGAGAGTTTTGGGGATCTCTTATTATTAATGGTTAGCATAAGTAATCTATCCATGATGCATGTAAATTGTTGGTAAAATTTTGAAACTCATGGATATATATTTTATAGGCCTTGTTGGAACATAACCTTTCTAAAAAGAAGGTGATCATAATTTGAGATCCTTAAGACTAATCATGTTATACTATATGATAAATTTTGGTGTCATTTGGATGGCATCTAGACATCAGGTGACCCAATGGGAGTCATGGACGTTGTGCTTCACTGTCATGTGTGTTAATTGTTTTGATGTGAAAATACCTTAGCATAATTATTGAAACACTTGAGTCATGTATGCATGACCTATTTTTATTTGGCTCCTCCTTGTATATTAA